>NJCS01000472.1:82454-159229 GCA_002234255.1 Fusarium sp. Na10 | reverse complement strand
GTTTAATATAGTTAGACCTAACTATTACAGATATAGGGAAACTGCCCTATAATAACCTTATATTTACCAAGCACTTAAGGGTATTATTTATTAGAATTACTAGCTATAATTATTATAGTTTAATTATAATTAGTAAGTATTATTTTACTTAATGTATCTTATATATTTTATTAAAAGTGGGTCTCCTAGTTACAGTTATCTTTAGTAAAGACTTTTAATATAAACCTTTATATATATCTAATTAATACTAAAGGTCAGCGTTTACAGCTTAAGGCTGTCTTCTGTGTAAATGCGGTTCCCAAGCCTTCCGCCAGTATTGCAAATAAATAAATCAAATCCAAATCTATTTAAATTAAATCAAATTAAATCGAGTTAAAATTTATCCAAATCAAATTAAATCGGGACGTCTAATTTATTTAGATATTTAAATTCATTTAAATAACATATTGTCCAATTAGCACTTGTGCTAGACGGGCCAGTGTTAGATACGCACGAATACAATGGGGTAAGTGTATCCAAGTATGGATCAGAATGTTATAGTATTATTAATTGTTAACTTAATTCTTTTAATTAGTCTATTAAAAAGGGGTTTTACCCCTCTTTTAAATATAAGAATAATATTACAATAAGGGAAATAGAGCCTATTTCTGTTTAATTAGTAATAGCACCTTAATAAAAGAAATATGCATTTTGTAAGTCCCTGGATATATTAATACCAGGTAGCGAGGAAAATACCTAAAAAGACAGAATAGAGAAGAAGAATAGAGACAGAAGCTCCTGGGGACTAGATTGATCCTCAAGTGTGAAAATTAACCCTATTTTAATTGGATATTAACCCTACTCGCGTATCTAACAATTCCCAGCCGCCAATCTAACAGTACCTTACCCCACCTTTCCTTTTTTGGGCCCTATGAGGCGTATCCTCCCGGGCGGAATCAATTCATTCTTTCCTTAATTACGGTCCTAGCAGGGCTAAAGGCTTACCTTCATGAACAGGCTGGTGACAGTCTCATACATTCGCTGCCTCAGGTGCTATTACTTAGTTTAATAAGCGCTTCGTAGCTAGAAATGGGGAGAGATGGTGAACGTATTCGTATCCAAACATCAGCCACGGCCAGCCATGCTTCGCCACAGTAACCAGCCATTTCCGGCAGTAATACTCGCAATTGAGAGAGCCTCAAGGGCCCTGACGAGGACTTTGCACATACAAGGTACGACTTGTTGTAAATTCACCAGATACATCCAGAATGATTCTGTTCCAGGGTCTTTGAACGATTGTTAGTACCAGTACGGGGATACGGTCAATCGTCCAATTGGCGTAAGATGGTTATTTATGTGTGGCGAGGACTGTTCCTCGTTAGTTTGGGATGCTAAGAGCAGATATTTGCAATTGGAAGCCAATAACCAATACAGGTGGTATCCTAAAATTCTTTATGGCACGTGAAGAAGGGTATTTGGAATCCGACTCCGATTTGTGGGGACTCGTCGCAACATATGGAGCGCGGAGCCTGCGGTGGCGATGTGTTCGTCTGGGTGACTTCCTTTGGGTCAAGCTGGATGGGTTCTTCTACTGTCCTTTTTGGTGAGCCTAAATTCGAAATTGTGGTGCATAGCGATCGAGCAGTATTGTGTGCTCCTTATTGGCCGCGGCCCCCATTTACCTGCGTCATGAGCAAACAAATACACCGCGATTCAGGGCCACTATAGGGCTATCAAAATGGGGGCAAACAATCAGTTTGCCATCCTGATGGGGAGGTGTCCAAATTTTGGGGGGGGGGGGAACAAAGTGATCGTCAGTATCCCTTATAAGCACCCCGCTTGACAGGCCATCGATGGACCCTCATAGGACAGCAAATCGCCAGTTGTTGCTGGTCATTCAGCCAATGAGACTCCAACGGACGATCCGAAAATATCGAGCCAATCATTGGGCGTGTACATTCCCTCAGAAATCAACGATTATCAGGGCCACGTGAATCGCACTCGAGGACAGTACCTGGCAGCCTGGGGCGCAATCTATCTATCCATCATAATTACCTCCTAGTTTTACCTATTCGACGCGATCGAAAGATATCTTGTTCCTCGGCTATAGCCATCCCCAGCTAGTATCTAACCCTCAGCAATGTCCAAGAGATACCGTCAGCTACTTCCTATCCCGGATACAGACGGCGTAGCATCCAACTCGCACCCTTCTGGATCTTCTTCTACTTCCGGATCCTCAAGTAGCGAGCCGTTCAAACGACAACGGATCGGAACACAGATAGCATGCAACACATGCCGCAAAAGAAAGATTCGAGTAAGCTGCATTAACACCAACTTCATTATTTTCTTTATCTCAACGCTGGTAACTAGTGCGACGGAAAAAACCCTCATTCATTGCGAGGCTTGTCGAAAACGAGGCGTAGAAGAGCTATGTTTCTACGTCGAAAGCCACATTCAAGGCCAGGCGAGCAATGAAACGGATCAAATTCTTGACCTCTTCGATGTTATGAAGTCAAGACCCGAGAGCCACATACATTAGTTATTGTTCCCGTGCCACTAGGTGCACACGTTAAGAAAGTCCCTCTATTCCGCGAGCGGTAGAGTTGTAACGACTGTAGTCATAGCTTAATAGGTAATGCTAGACATAAGCTATGCTATAGCATTAGTATATTGCAGGAAGCAGAATACCATCCATCCATAGTCAAAAGTCTTCATCCCTAAGTTTACTACACTTCTGCTCCTCTCGATATAGGTTAGGAAATAGGAGGTATAAAGATATATCTTCAAATCTAATAACACGACCGAATATATAGTAAGGAATCTGATGTATAGGCCGGTAGACTTGATATTGTTTTCTATCTATATCGAGGAACACGACAGGCATAGATTAAAGGTAAAGATCAGACTAAAGATCAGATATAGTCATTCAGGTAGGAGACCAGTAAATTCCCTTCTTAGCAACAGCAAGGTTACTTAGGAAGGCCACGACGCTGTCTATATCAAAGGTAACCCCAGCGCCATCCAAAACCCGCTTATCTTCATCCAAGCAGATATATAGTACCTCCTTTCTGGAGTTAATGCCACAAAAGAGCTATCTTCTAGATTCAGGGCTTAGCTTTCTAGCCAGATTATCTTTCTGGTACGCAATAGTCTTACGGCTAAGGATATCAGGACCTAACTTAGACGTAAAGTGCAGGTACGTAGCAAGGCTAATATGTTCATTTATATCTTCTATATGATTATGTTTTGCTGCCTGGTGGCACTCATTGCAGTATCCTTGAAATCTAATAAGTTATTCTGCCAGCTCTTATACCAGATGCTCAATTGGTTCTGCCTCGCCGTCCCCCGCTTATTGAGAGGTCTCCGAAATTGTATCAGAGACAACATCCTAGATCGGGTCAGGGCCCTAGCGATTTAAAACAGCTACCGGATCTTCCGCATAGGTAGAAGTTCTAGTATTAGGTATACTCTGTTTATCGACATTTCCAGGCAGCTAAGGATCTGCTACAAGTAGGGACAATAACCTGTCCACGCTGTATACTTTAGGCACACTACATAAGCATATAATTAATACTGATCTAACAGGCTTATCATAGTCAGGGAATACCCCTTTAGTGGTGGGTTAGATTGGAGGACTAGGGGGAGATAGAAAGCTACTGATGTCTTATTCTTGTAGCTATGTAACACTGCTCTGTGCATTATCTGACTGCTGAACAGGATAGTGCAAGTTATGGAAATTGCTATAGGGTAAGCCCTTATCTCCAGTTGCTGCTTCCTGCCGCTTATTCCGTTGGCGTTAATAATCTACTGTCGCTTTATCCTTGGCTATTGCATATTTACGTGGTCATCCACGCTTTGCTGGTCTCTCTATATTAAATCTAGTATACAATACAGTAGGAGTTAAGAATAGCAGGATATTAATCAAACGGGTTTCTCAAGCAGAGGGCCAGGCAAAACTCAAAATCCTAGAAAGGGGTAATTATACACTAGCTAAAAATAGATAGACTTTTCCTGCAAAATTCTATAATTGGTTAAGCGGAAGCCCTGTATATCTAAAAACAGATAGATCTTGCCCGCGAAATTCGGCAATTAGCTAAATAGAAACTCTATATATTACTAGATTTTAATTAGCTAGTAATACTCGGGGTCGACAATAATATCAATATTTTCTAAAAATAATATCTAAACAATAAGCAAGAAAAGTTAAAAAGGAAATAAGTATAATGTAGTTTACAAGCAAGTTGGCCACCCAAGCAAGTTAGCTAAAAATCCCTTACCTAATATTAACACTATTAAATTAATTAAATCTTAACTACTATAAATATCGTAGCCTTTAAATAAAGCTTAAGTTTTTCTTACTCTTTAAGCCCTTTAAAAAGACCCTAAACTAAGTATCTAACGCATTGCTAAGATATATAAAATTAACTGTAATACTCTAAGTAATTAAAAGAACAGTAAATAATTATAATATAATACTATAGCAAACTTACAGAAGCTATTAAAGCTAGAAAAAAAGACTATACTTTATTATACTTTTAATTTAGATTTATAAGGATTCCCTTGCTAAATCTCTATTATTAAAAATATAGTAAACTAATTACTTATTACCTATAATGCATTACCTATTAGTAAATACTAGGCTATTAATTTTATTTAGTAATAACTAGAGCTTAAATCCTATTATTAGTAAAGGTATAATTATTAAAGAGCCTTATATAAAGATTTAACTATAATTTACAATTAGTTTAAGCTTATAGAGAATATAATTATAAAATATAGTATTTAATTAAATAATATATAGAACTTTAATAAAACTGGCTTTATAATAGGTATAATTTTAACTAGTAAAGTAGTTATAAGTGCAAAGAGGCAAGGAAGGCTAAAATTAGTTTAGTTTAGAAGTTAAGAATAGGTTATTATAGTTAAGGTAATTAATATAAAAGGTTAATCGATCCTGCTATTTATTATAGTTATAGGTAAGTATTACCTTTATAACTAGTATAAAGGAAGCAGCCTTTTAACTAATTAGGCTATTACTATAACTTAAAATAGATAAATAAATAATAAGATAGGTCTTAACTAGCTAAAGCACTTTAATAAGTATATAATTAACTGTTTAGTTAGTTCTTATTACCTTTTAATCCTTAATAGTTATAAAAGTTATTACTTAACTAACTTTAAAGTATACTATAAGGAAAAGAATATTATCCTGCTTTATATACTTTCTTATTCCTTTTATTTACTTTAGCCTTTTAATATTAAATACTTTAAACCGCTAAAGAAGGCCTATAGTTAAGAAATTAAGCATTTTATAAGATACTTTATAACCTATATTACTAAAACTAAGTTCTTTCCTGCCTTTTATATTGCTTATTAAGCTACTATTATAAAAAGCAATATATAAGGAAGTTTTTAAGGAGCTAGGCTTGCTCCTTTTAACCTAGAAAATGTAATTTTAAAGCTTAATATATAGCTATGGACCCTAATGCCTCCTGGAGAGGATATAAGCTAGACTGAACCTTAGATACTAAAGATACTAAGGACTATTACTAAGGCTAATTTTTATTTAGAATACCTTAAGAAATGGATTAAAAGATATTATAGTAGCTTTCTAGAGTCTATTCTTAAAGCGCTTTAGTTTTTTACTAAGTTAATAATAAGAAATATATATAAAACTGCTCTACTAGAGGCTAAAGTTAGAGACCTTTAAGAGGTAAATATAATATATAGCTAGAAGAAAAGAGTAAAAAGAACTAGGCTATAGGATAGCAGTAAGATAACTATAGGGACTAGTTAGAGTTAAATTAATTAGATAGATATAGATATGCAGGTAGTGGCTAAATTATTAAGAAGTTACGATTAAGGAAGGTTAGTTAGACTAGGTATTTGGCATTATAGTATATGCAGTAAGACTAGGCATAATATAAGGACTTACTAAGAGGTAATTAAAGTTACTAAGGATAAGAATAGTAATTAGTTTTAATTGATCTAATAAGTTATAGTGTTTTTATTGCTAATTGAAATTAGAAGGTTGAAATTAGTAGCTAACTCGCTTGGGTAGCTAACTCGCTTGTAAACTACGTTATAAGGTTTTATACTATTATATTATATAGTTTCCTAGTAATATTAAGCTTTATATTATATCTATTGTCTAGTTTGAAGGGGCTAATAAATAATGTTAAAGAGCCATAGAGGCAAAGCCCTTTAGGCGATTTCGCACTTCCGTGGAACTAATAGCTACAACGTTCAAGAGCTGAGTAGATTTCTAAAGACCTAAAGAGAGAGTACTTTCCTTTAGATTATGTGCTTATAATAGTATAATTCTTAAATAATATTTTAGCGTATTGAATTCAGTAAGCCAAGCAATATTCCAGATTTATTATTATTTCTTAACTCCATTTTGTAAAAGTACAGGCACTATGTCTTAAGGCACGATTTCTGGCTTGTCCACTATTAAACAAGTAATCACCACGCAACGAATAGCTAAAATGGGAATTCGGAAGAGAATAATTAGTTATATTTAACAATATTCACACGGCAACCGGGTTTCCATATAATATTAACAAGCATCGATACGTTATTTAGCACAAAGCTGTTATTCACTCGAGCAAGCTAAGCCTACTTAACCCGAGGGGTTCTGTATGCCAAATTGTGGATATTTGTCCACAGAATCCCGAGCCCACTGATGCATCGAACGCAGAGTATCCATTATAGTGTTGTGCTACAGGGAGCAGTGGAATTAATTATTAACTTAGGAAAGAGCACTGTTGTCCTGGCGATGTGGTTGTATAGCGAGCTACTATATATACTTGGAGAAAATCCAAGTTTTACTAAGTAGGCTAGAATTTAATTTTTTCTAGTAAACTGTTTACTAGTTATAGTTACGAAAAAAGTATTAAAAAAAGATATTAGTTAAGCAGTAATTAATAAATATTTTAGTAATAATAACAATACTTAAATTAAATAGCTATTTTCTATAAACTAGCTTTTAATTTATAGTAAAGGATATAATGTAGTTAATAAGTAAGTGCAATAAATAAGCAAGTATAACACTTTTTAATATACACTTTATTATCTATATAATAAAATTACTATAATATATCTAATTAATTAAAACTACTTACTATACTTATTACTAGAGGCTAGAATATTTACCTTATAGGTTCTTATATTATACCTAGTCTTACTATATATACTATAATGCTAAATACCTAGTTTAACTAACCTCCTTTGCCTACTATACCTTAATAATTTAGCCACTACCTGTATATTAATATCTATTTAATTAATTACTTATAATACCTTCCCTATAGTTATAGTCCTTTCTTTCTATAGTTTAGTCCTTTTTACCTTTTAGCGCTAGCTTAGTATCTTATTTATATCCTAAAGGTTTTAAACCTAAGCTCTTAATAAAGTATTCTTATATATTATTATAGTTATTCCTTTAATAAAAGATATTAAAGCTTTAAAAATTAACTCTAGGGAGCTACTATAGTAACGTTTAATTTACTAATTAAGGTATTAAAACTATAATTAGGTCTTAAGAATTGTCTTTAGGGTCTTTAAAGTCTAAGGGGTTAATAGTTTAGTAGCCTTTCTAGGAGGTGTTAAAGTCCGTAGCTATATATTAAGCTTTAAGATTACATTTTCTAGGTTAAAAGGAACAAGTTTAGTGCCTTTAAAACCTCCCTGGATATTACTTTTAATAAAAGTAGCTTTAAAAGCGGTATAAAATGCATTAAAAAACTTAGTCTTTAAGATATATATTATAAAGTATTTAATTAGATACTCTATTTATTAACTATAAGCCTGTTTTAATATAGTAAAGTACTTAATATTAAAAGGCTAAAGTAAATAAGATATATAAGCTAGTATATAGAGCGTAATAATCTTATTTTCCTTATAATATCTCTTAAAATTGGCCAAGTAGTGGCTTTTATAACTATTAAGAATTAAAAGGCAATAGTAACTATTTATTTACTTAGCTATAGACTAATTAAAGTGTTTTAGCTACTTAAGACCTAGCTTATTATTTATCTATCTATTTTAGCTTATTATAATAACCTAATTACTAAAAAGATTGTATTTTTAGTACTAATTAGTAAGGTAATATTAGCTAGTACTAATAAGAAATAGTAGGATTAATTAACCTTTTATATTAATTACTTAGATTATAGTAATCTATTTACAGTTTCTAGGCTATACTGATTTTAGCCTTTTTTCCCTTTTAAAGCTTATAATAACTATTCTAAACTATATAATGCCTATTATAAAGCTAGTTTTATTAAAATTCTATATATTATCTAATTAAATACTGTATTTTATAACTATATTTACTATAAGCTTAAACTAATTATAACTAATTATAGGATCTTTATATTTAGCTTTTTAATAGTTATATTTATAAAATAAATACATTTTTAGCTCTAATTATTACTTAATAAAGTTATAAGCCTAGCGCTTACTAATAGGTAATGTATTATAATTAGCTAGTAAAGAATTAGCTATTTCTTTTATAAAATGTAATTATAATAGAAATCCTTATAAATCTAGGTTAAGAATAAATTAAACTATTATCTGCTTCTTTAGATTAGTTAGTTTTTATAACTTTTAGATAGTATTATATTATAATTAAATGCTAGCTTAGCAGTAGCGTAGCTTCTAAAGGTTAACCTTATATATATTTATAGCGCATTAAAGGCTTAATATTTAGTTATTTTAAAGGGCTTAAAGGGCAAGAAGGATTCTTGCTTTATCTAATAATTAAGACATATTTAGTAATTAAGAAATATCTGATTAAATAGAAATGTTATAAGGTAAGGGATTTTTATTGCACTTGCTTATCTGTTGCACTTGCTTATTAACCACGTTAACTCTATTTTTATCTTTTATTTAATTTTTTATTATAATAAAGTATAATAATATATCATTACAGTTAAAAATTATCTCTCTTACTGTTAGATTACATTACCCTCATCGAACTCCCGGTCAGCGCGGGCAGTCGGGGCTTTTTCATCCAGGTGTAGCTCAGAGGCACGCATATCAATCTTCTTGATAACCGCCCCCAACACCACCTTGAGCAGCTCATCGTCCGACATGGATGTTCCATGTCCGCTCCAAGTCACCGTGTCGACAATGTCTCTAGTTCCAGCCTCTTTGTGCAGCTCGTCGTCGAGATGCTGCAGTGTCTTCTGTCGTTCAAGATTCGGCCCACCCAGGCGGAACAGTTGAACACCAGCCTGGTGTATCGGCGCCTTGGCCTCATCGAGGGTTCGCGCAGCGTTGATCAAGGGCGTTTTAATGTCATCGTCGAATTGGCCGGCAGTCAGCACGACGATGTTGAGAGCAGCCTTCTCTTCCCCGGCTGTGTACTTGTCGCAGTACCATTTGAGGAGGCCGCCGAGCCTGGCGCCCATGTTGCACTTCCCAGCCGGCTTGACGCTGTCAAAGATGCTGCCAACCTGTTTTCCTTTGCTTGTCAAGAGCATGTTGCCGACGAAACCGCCGATGTGCGTGTAGCCCGACTTGCGGATGGACTGGAGGCCGGGCAATTTGGCCAGGACACCGCCTGGTCGGTGGTTGACAAAGTACAGATCGACACCGTCTGGATCATGCTTGGCGCAGATGGGTGCAATGCGCTCTATCAGTGTCTTGATCTCTGGCCAGTAGGGCTGCATAGCCTCTGAGTCATCCACGAGGAACATGGTATCAAAACATCGCAGCTGCAAGAGGGTTCTCTCGAACTCGGTGTCATCCATGGCTGTTTGAGACTCGTGGGGTGACATGGTAGTTGCGGCTGGTTGTTCTGGGACAGGTTGGGAAGCTTGACTGTGTTGAGAAAGAATTTTGATAATAACTTGATGGCTAATGAATAATGAATCTTGGAAAAGAGTGCAAAATGGTATTAAGGCGGTGAAGACATAAATGACGACTGATGTGGAGAACGGACAGGGGCGTGCGGGACTAGGACCTTTACTGTGCACGGGAGAGTAGCGTAATGTATTTGAGATATAACCTCTTTAACAGAATCAAAAGCTACACATTAACCCGTTCCATAGCAACTACTGTACTGGTTTTCGAAACTATTAATATAACTGCTAAATATGTAAGCCGGCTGGTTTATAAGCAGACGTGATATCTTAGATGCCCTACGTACAAAGGAGAAACACTGTGCCTAAGAATATTCTCGGAAGCAAAGAACTATATAAGAACACGGAACGTTTAATACAACTTTCTGCAAAGGGTGTAATATAATAGCCGGCTGCGCGGAACGACAATCTGCTCAACGCGCCAGTAGGAACCCAATAGGTTGAAGACCAGGATATACCAGGGTTCTGATCCCTTCTCCATAACACTATTACTTTAAGAGATGCATGTATTGGGATTATTACCAGGAGCTATCAATTCTTCTTTCCTCGTTTGCGACAAATTTTTTTGTCAATAATAAATACCCTTCTAATGCAACTGCCATCCCTAGATGATTCTCAGCAGCCTTATCTCCTTCTGCTCCTATAAAGGCATCAAATCCTTCCCTAAGCGGCTCCATTATCCCGAGGGGTACATACTTAATATTTGGGGTCACACCAATAACATCCCCTCCGCAAACTGAAGCATCGTCTTCCACTCCCTGAAGCCACTGCCACTTAGCCCCAGAAGCCGATATCGACGGCATATGTACAGGTAATTGCACACTGGGTGATCCTTTTCCCCCATTACTCTCAATCTGGATACCAAATTTTCCTACCTCTGACAAGACAGGATCAGAGCCTCTTGCTCCTTTCAGAGTCGGCCCCGAACGCACTATGACGTTGAGTTTGCGGATATCTGGGTCGCTGGCGGCTTTGTCTAACTGGGCCTTCACAGCAGGCAGAATACCTGAGCCAATATTGACTGGGAGAAATGGATCTATCAGCACTGTGACTTCTGGGCAAAGGAGCGCTTCTGCCTTTCTATCATGGTAAGCTTTGGCTTCGATCTGGATGTTAAGAGAAGGATCGAAGACAGATGGTTCAGGGAGCAGAGATGGGTAGCTTGGGCTCACAGTTAGTGGTGGTGCGTTGGAAGGGTGCTGAAGGCGTATACAGGACGTGCCGTTACGCCAACTGTAGTCTGTGACAAGTGTCCAGGCACTGCCGCCTGAGTCAGACTCCGTAGATGAGAAATCCTCGATCAATCCATCTTTATCTCCGAGCATGTCACCAAGCTTAATGACGAATTTATATCCAGTAAGTTCAGAATTACTCTCAAACTCATAAGCTTGGTAAGTGTTGTTATCTCCGCCAGTTTTATACTGCAGCGGGTCATCTTCTGTATAGTCAGCGTAAGCTTGACTCCTCATTGGCGGCGTTGCAAGCTCAATCCCAAGGCCTAGGTTCGCAAGAGCAATAGGCCGACCGACAAGAACAGATGGCAGCGTTGCAGATTGCTGTGTTAATGCTGCGTGGCTGTGGTCTTGTGCTGCAATAATATACTTCCACAGGCTGCTAAGAAACCGACCTTTTGGCATGGAAGTGATCAGGTCTTGCAGGCTCATCAAATGCTCAACAGGTTTAGTCTGACCAGCCGCAAGTTTTTCCAACCCTGAAAGTGATAGATGTTTTCTTTCTCTCAAGAGCATATTCGAAAGGATACCATGCTTGTCTCCAGCTATCATCAATGTCTCCCAGTGAACTAGTTGATCTGAATTGGGGTCTGAGGGGAGGTATGCTTCACCTCTAAAAATACATCGTTTATCATACACTTGTATAGACCGGTTATGAAAGCTGACCAGTAGCCATGCGAATACACCTGACTCCCCGTCAGCCACAGGCAAGAGTCCAACAGCACTCGGCTGATTCAAATTGGGCTTCGTATTTTTTCCAGTCATGAACGTTGCCTGCAAACGAGCATCTTGATTGATCCGAGGTCCAAGCTGAAACCACAGACAATCGCCATCAGATACCTCGCTAGGAGCTAACGGAATTGCCGTATTTGGCTCTGTACCTTCTTTACTCAGCTTCGGTTCGCAGAGTATACTTGATGCAATATGTGAATAGAAAGATTTCTCTTCCCGGCCCAGCCTTGGGTTAAAGGCGCAAAAAACCTATCCGAAACGGTCGATGATGTTGAACTTAGAAATTCGGACTTTACCATGGGTCACGGGACGAAAGAAGCGGTTCTTTTCAGACACTACATTGAGGTGGTGAGATCCCGTGTAAGATAACCCCTCATGCTATGAGCCATATGGGGTAACATCAATACCGCCAGTTACCTCAGGACAGTCTTCTTTTGCAGAGAAAATCTCAAAAGCTTCCGTACTGGATAGAATTTCATCGGAAGATGATTGGCAATTGCGTTCGGTGGGTATAACATGACCACCTCGATGGAGGGTGAGGAGATGGTCAGTGAATTCATCAAGACGGCCAAATGCAAGGCTCAGCTGTTCAAGAAAGTCATCGATCCATGCAGCATCTTTGCTCCCCGAATCCGAAACATGAGGCACAGTTCGAATCATCATCTTGAGCATTCCTTGCAGTGTCTTCTGCGCGTCTGGCTGGATCAGTGATCCACCAGAAAAGCTGTGAGGTGACGATTGGAGCTCCGATAAGTTACTATCAGGATTGACGCCGTACAGTATCCGTTCATCTCCATGGACTAACTGCCAGAATTTGACTGGTATATGGACATATTCAGCTTCCCATTCCACAAATAGTGGTCGCCATGGTTGCCCGTTCCATTGAGTTTCTGTCGGCAACAGGTTTTTGAATGGTGATCTGCTTCCAGGCTTGTCTGTCAGAAGCTCATTACTGGAAGCCAAAAGTATGTTTGTGACCGGATGTTGGAGAGTAGGCGAGAGTATATACAATTCTTTATTATGAACCATGAGATCTCATAGCTCAGGGAGGCGAGCCTTTGCAGTAGGTCCAGCTTGTTTGTCAAAAGGCGTACTCTTCACCCATGTTCTCAGAGATTTTGCATTTGTGGACAGCCAAGCATTCAAGTCCCCGTCACTGATCGATCCAGTATCATTTTCCCAGTTTGCAAGCCATCCATATCCTACATCCCTCAGCACAAATGACGGGTCTGCATGAGAGAAGAATCTTTTATTCTCCACCTTTTCAAAAGGCCCATGTGATGAATTCTTCCTGGTAGGCTTCGTACTTCATAAGCCGGGATACCGGATTCGGGTTCCAATACAGGACCTGGCACGAAATCCCCCGGAGACGATGAGCCATGGGAGTCGTATTGGTCCCACTCATCTAACGCGCCCTGGCTCAATAGGTTGGACGCCAGGAGTAGTGATGAGAAGAAGGCCACGGCCATTGCGGAATGAGGGATAAGAGTAGACGCAAGGGGTCTGAGGAATAGAAGTGATAGACTTGGCGACTATCTTGAGTTGCAAACTAATATTAAAATGAGAATTTAACTTATATACTGTCTCCTTGTTTGTATTAGACTCTTTAATGAACTTAATCTTCATTTTAGACAGGTGCCTGGCTTATTGCCTTTAGCGAGCATGTTACATTTAGTTTTTTACTATAGTTTGGCTAGAAGTCGAGTACTTAAAAGTCCCAGAGGGTTCCGAATGCAGGGATATTTTCTGTGTAATATTAGTAACATCCTTACTAATAGTGTTTAAGAACATACCTATATAGCATCCTTGCATTATTTCATCGTTTCCCTGTCTATTAGATGTTATGAAAATAACTTCAGCTTCAAACCGCTGCCACGTTTCCTTTATTAATTGTATTGTATCTGGTCTTTTGCCTTCCTTTTTCGTGTCCCATAGAATCATACGCTTTGGTTCGATATGTTTATAAATAAGGTCTGTTATTATTGAGCCGAATGTCTTATCTTGGTCTGAGCCAATCCAGATAAGAAACCTAATTTATCGTGTTAGCTCTTGGTGAAGTATATACACTGATGTTATGTCAAACCATACCAGTTTGGACTTTGAATGCAGGTAGACAGCGCAGCTCCAATGCCTGTTCCGGTGCAAACCCGAATTCCTCTCTTGTACATGGCAGAAGAATGCCCAACACCAGCTGGATTCTGTCAGCTCAGAGCGTTATCAGGCGATAAGCTATCTTACCGAACTTAAGTTCTCTTGTCCACAGCGTCTTTGGCGGATCTGAAAGAATCTTTCTTGTAAAGTCGCCCTGGACACCACATACCATGTAGTGGTATGGAGAATTAATGCCCTCGCTAACAATGCCAAAGGCGTGGAATTCCTTGACAGCGGTTCGGCTTATCCTTCCGGTGAGTCCTTGTTGCATTCCTCGATCGAACCGAATGATGGCAACTTTAGGCGAAGGCTGCCTTATTAGCTAATATCTGGATAAGATTCGATGTTATTTGCTTACAAACTCTACTTGTACTGGGACCTCTCGGAGTGTGGCCCAGGGAAGGGCGATGCTGGCAGATGTTAACTATGTTGAGAGACTGGAAGGGATTAGGCGTACAGGATCGTGATAAAGATAGCAAACCATACTTCTTGTCCGCACAGCAATCTCCCATGGCCTTTGGTATTTATATTGCTTAGGATAACAAACGCCCAGGTCATCTAAGGGTCATGGTTAGAATTACTACTCCAGATAGCTTAGAAGGACCTACTGCAAGTCCTAGCCAACCAACAAGGCGGTGATATATCTCGAAGGTATTGTGATAGTTACTGCCAAACTCTTGTCAGCTTTGTTACCGAGATAGGGGCATAGACTTGTGGGAGGCTTACTTGCGAATCCACGGCAAGGCACTGAGTACAGAGATACATATCAATGTGCTTGTAATAACACCTGTTGCAATAACGGAGCTATGTTGCATCGCCCGTTGGCGGATCATGTGAACGAGTTTGAGTATGAACCAACTATTTATCTGTATCAGGGACGGGTTATAATTATACACTTAGAAGGCACTCTTACACCGCTGCTGATAACCCGCAACCGGAGTGCAGGCCGCCAATATGTTGTAAGGTCGACGTCGCTGCCAAACGTAGCCGCAAAGGAGCCCACTACATTCCGTTAGTATACATCTCGTATCTATCGCCAGGCTTACATACATTTCGTAAGGTACATATGGTCAGCGTGTAGAGAAGTCTTATGAACAGTTCGTTTCGTACAAGGACTGCGAATAGGAGGTTGCCAAGTACCATTGCTCCGGAGTTATTGACAGCATAGGAGAAGTGACCAAGACCAGCTGATATCATCGCAGCCAGGTTCAGGGAGGTACACAAGACAAACAACTTTCGGTATGTATTGAACCATAGATGGAACGATATCCATCGACCAACAGGCTTCTTTATTGGTATTGGCTTTGCATTGAGACTCGGTATCTTCTTCGACCGTTGTTCTGTAGCTGTTGGCTCTGAGGAAACGTGGACAGGGGGTGGCAATGTCGGAAGACTCGACCTGTCACAGAGGCCCTTTTCTGCATCGTTGTCGGTATGGGTGATCGTTTGACTACTTGGAAAAGCAGTCCCTCTTGAGATCCATTGTGTAGACATTTCGAATAATTAAATTTGTCAATCAAAAGAAATTCCCCTGGAACCAATTCCCAAAATCTAGCCCAAGCGGCTCTTACACATACCGACTCCATTCTACGTACAGCTCGACCTCAAGCCAGCACGTCCCACAGTAGCACAATCTCGGAAACAGGCTCATCCGAACAAAGATGCCGCTTGCCGTTATGAGACACTATGAAATCCAAAAGGAGTCAACGGCACGGAAAGAATCTCTTCCGGAAGATAGTGGCGCTGATAGTTTATGGATCGACAGTGCGCCATTGCCAGACCGGGTTAGATCACGACCCGGCAGGTCTTATCCTGTGTTCGTAATGCCGATTAGGGATTAAGCAACCAATTAGCTCTTTGCAATTTTGTTTGAAACAATTGACTTAACATGAGCCGGATGGAAACGCTTCCGCTAAGCCATAGTCCTATCACCTTTAAGTCTAGATATCGTCATCGACATCATTACAATTCTTACTGCCTAAGCCCTAGAGACGGTTCATTATGCGCAACATAACACAAAACCTCCGCCATTACACTTCCGTTATCAAACTACTGCTATTATCTCTATCTAGACTTGCCTTCCTAATTACTATATTGATTTGCGCTTATTATTTACTGACAGATTGCTTTTCTAGTTCCTTGCAATATCCTTCCCGCCTCTTGGCATGCCCGCTTTAGCTGCTCGTTAATATAGCCATAGCCTAACAATCACTGTTTTTCCAGCGCTTACAGGCCAGAGCTATACACTATTTCACAAAGCCGTGGCTACAGTGCCCGGTTGTAAATAGCATAAGTCAAGGCCAGCAACAGCTATAGAAAATAGCTAGATAGGGAGAAAATAAAGAAAAGCAACTCCATAAGGATTGGAATCCTCCCGACCGTTGACACTGTATCCCGAGGTGTTTAAAGTTGTTAACTTGCAGTGGAAAGAACTTAACGTCAAGCCCTTAACACGTCCAAGGTTACCCCAACCTCTACGAATCGCCGCCATGAGATAGCGAGAGTATGGCGCTCCAGTTGTACCATGCCTGCGTCCAGCAGGACCTCCGTCGATAAGTACCAACTTTCGGTTACCCATGCCGTCTGTTACTTCTAGAACGAAGCTGTCACCACGGCCCGCGAAAACCATATGGAGTTTGACACCGTCCAGGGCCATGTTGAATCCGGTTGGTTTGATTTGGCTTGTGAGGTGGCGTTGTGAGATGAATCAGTTCGCAACAGACTAAAAGAGGCGTGGGATCCGTGTTGACAGCGATGCGACGAGACGCTAATGATGACTTTGCTTCAAAACGTTACAAATGGAATCGGACCTAGGTAGGGGAATGTGCCCGGTACCGATAATAAAGCAATTTACACTGTTTCCCAAGAGAGTTGGGAAGCTTGAAATGGCAATAAAAGCGCTGTTGGACGGGGGCTAGATTCTGCACACGAATCCATTTAGAGAATGACCCTTGATGACACTATCAGTCTGGGCTGTGATAAGTCCTCCATCCTGCATCTCTAGACTCTAAAATAACGTATGATAAACACTTGTGCCGTGCACTGTGCAAGTGCATGGTGTGCACTAGGGTGTCTAGGGGAAGAAAGAAACCTCAAGACCTCGATCCTAAATGACAAAAGGATTTAGGTAATATAGCCTAAGCTTAGGATAGTTTCTACTAAGTTTATTTTAACACCCTATCTCAAGGTCTGTTGTTTTCTTGCCTCCCGAGGGGTGTGTGGAGTCAAGTCGCCGAATTTATCAGTTTGCACCGTATTCCGCACTGTAATGATCATCGCTTTTTCTTGGGTATCTAACTTATCTATATTTGGACTAGCGCTTTCAGTACGTTGTTCGGGTCGGGAAGAGAGAAAACTTGGGCGATTTGGAGGTCCAGGGTACGAGCAAATTTATGTGTTGACTGGCGGCGCAAATGAAATTTTAATGATCCACAAGGCAGACAGTTTGGTGGCCGAAGAGAGTTGGCCAATACTAGAGATGAGCTTTAGGATTGGATTTTGAACATGCAGTTTGAATACTGGGGTGCTTGCACCTTGTGAGTAAACTTATTGTTGGCTACCAGTGATAATTAAGGAATTGTTTTCCCCTCCAAAACTGGACTGATGCCAGCAGCAGAAGATTTCAAGTCCCCTTCCCCAATCTCCCCATTCCACCCATGATGCACAAGGTATGCACGGAACCTCTCATCATTTTTGCTCAAGTCCTCTCCCGTGACATTCGGGACAAAGAAATACGTAATCAAAATTCCCGTCACTCCGCAAATTGCAGCAATGATAAATGTCCAACGCTTCCCTAGATTCAGCTGAATCGGCTTAAAAGCCTGCGTTCCTACAGCTGCTCCAGTCTTGCCCAGCGCTGCACTGATGCCGTAACACGTTCCGCGAACACTCGTGGCGTAGCTCTCGGAGGAGAGCAGACCAAGCATATCTCCAGGACCGAGATTCCCAGAAGATTGCATCAGGCCGTAGAATATCACAAACAACGGGACAATCTTGGTAACTTGGTCGTATGCACAGCCGATGATCAGACCAAACACCAAGTACCCCGCGAACCCTATCATCATGGTGTTTTTCCTGCCAACTCTGTCGCACATCCAAGCACCAATGAATACACCAGGCAGGGCAATGCAACCGAGGAGTAGCTGCCATTCTGCCGTGTGTAGGAGTGTGTTGCCGCCCTCAGGTACGACCGAGGCAAGGATGGTGCCCGAAAAGACCCCATTTGGAAATGTGACAAAGTCGTAGAGGAACCAAGCACCACAAGTGCCTATCAGGGTTTTCCAATAGTAGCGAAGAACGAGGACATAAGGAACCCTTCGTTTAATGGCACCTTGACGGTATAGCTTTGAGTTGAGCATGCGTATACGGAAATAGAAAACAGTGAGGGGTAGCAAGATCCCGATTCCAAAACAGACACGCCACACAGTCGAGAGATTCTCAGTTCCAGCGGCTGAAAGAACAATCATGAAAATAGACACTGCAAGTGGACCTCCAAAAGATAGCGGCAAATTGGTAACAAGGATGAATATCGGTCCTCGTTTGTCCAGTGCTCGCTCATTGGCAGACTCAGAAGCAGATGTGCTACTCGCAGGATATTCGCCACCAGTTCCAAAACCAACGACACCTCGAGCAACTGTCAGCATCCAAAACATTCCATCAATGGTCGTGCCGTGTGCCGCTGTGGCTAGGATACCGCCGACAACAATGCACATTGTGGTCAGCACAATGGCTGTCTTTCGTCCAAGGTAGTCGCACGTGAGACCAATGGCAATCTGACCGAGAATCTCACCAACGAGGAGAGCGTTGGATACCCGAGTACTGACAGACGAAGTGTACTGCTCAGGATATTCCTTCTTGAACAGCACATTCGACATAGTCATCAAGTTATTCTGATAGCCATCTGAGATGAGTGCTGCTCCTGCACAAAGAATTGTAAAGAGGTCTGATATTCTTTGGCGACGGTGTATGACATCTTGCGTCATGCCTTCAACGCTGATGGAAGGATTGGCGGTCTTGCTTTCATACTGAGCATTATTCGTGCTCCTTATCTTATCCGGTTGAGTGTCAGACATGATGAGAAATTATGGTGCAGGGAATTACAGAAATTGAACAGATTTTGAACGCGAAAATGTTGACCTTATACCTGGTAGATCCCTTCTCATGTAAGACAAGAAATTTGCCGATTTCCCGTTTGTCGTCCCAATTGGGTAAATCACCAGAAGCGCTAGTCTTGTCATCGACTTCCGACTTCCGAGTTGGCCTATTACAGTTCTTATGCCAGCCATGTGACTTGTGATATCCACAACATGGATATCACGGCTTGGTTATGGCAAGATACTGATTTCTTTTTAGTTGTGAGAAGCCCCGTTTTCATATTAAAATTAGTCGCCATTCGGTAAAAAGAATAAGTATAGACCACGTTTTATATGCTGGTATTTTCTGTTTAGCCAGATTGAGACTACGCCAGCTTCTTATGCCAGTTCAAGACTTTGACCGGCCAATTAGTATAGATCAATTCTACATGTGATGCGGATACTCGCTCACTTGCAGCCTGAAAGCGGCTACATGGTGTGGGTAATAGCATCACAAACTCAGGAGCCCCAAGCATCATATGCCCAGATACCTCCTTTGACAATGGCAATCTCGAGGAGCTGGACACCAAAATCATGATTTTAGCGGTTTCGAAAACTACTGGATGTACATGCCACTAACAAGAGAAGCAAGGAGCGGCCAAGGGACTTGGGATTCATGTGGGGCCAGAAGATCAACCTTTAAGTGGAGGAAGAGCTCCTACAGTCTCTAAAGATATGGGCCGAACTGTCCATATAAGCTCTCAGCGAGAACCCTCAACTGGGTCGAATGGCTCAAATACGTCCAATGGAAAGGCAGCTGCCATCGCTTGGAACGCTGCAACGTTTGGGTGCAAGTGGTCTCCAGAGTCGTACTCTTCCTTCAGTCGACCAACATCTTTAGTAGATCGCAGGACATAGTCAAAGTCTACCACTGCGTCAAATACGCCAGACCTCCTGATCCAATCGTTCACATCCCGGCGCGCTCTTTCACGCAGTTCGCAGGTTCCATAAGGCTCGTTACCACCCATCGGCCCAATAGTGGCACCCAAGACATGCAAATCGTGCGCATGGCAGCGCGAGACAATCTGGCGATAAGCCTTTTTGAGAGCCATTGTGACCTCCTGCAAGGATACTAAGTCAGAATCTGCCGTTCCAAGGTCGTTTACTCCATGGAAAACTAGGATGTAACGTCGACCTGGCTGAGCAATAGCGTCGCGATCCAGGCGACTCAAAAGACTTGGTCCTTTTCCATCTTGTAGAACCTTTCCACCACCCACGGCCTGGTTAATGAGTGCAATATTCTGCGTGTATGGATGCCGCTGCATGCGTTCAAATAGAAGGTCTGGCCAGCGGTTATTTGCATTATCCGTGCTACAGCGCCCGTCGGTAATGCTATCGCCCAGGAGAACCAGGGTTCCATGATGAGCAGCATCTAGACATATTTCGACTCCAGACAGGAAATACCAATGTGTCGACGACTGCAAGTCAGGGCCGGAGAGTTCAGATGCCATCGACTGGTCGCCATGACAAAGCCAGGAGTCTGTGCGACTTCCAGGATGGGAGGTTATTTGTTGAGAATGATGGCCTTTCTGGAGAAAGATGGTAATTGACAGGACTTGTCCCGCCTTGGTTGGGAATTTGAGAGAGTCTGATACCACGTGGGAGCCGCCAGGCACTGAGGTCGGTTGTTCGCCATCAAACAAAACCTGTTGTGCTGTGTCCTTAATGATAGAGGGAGAACCACCGGGATTGAGTGAGTCATGCGGTCGAGGAACAGCAATCACAACGCTTGAGATGTGCAATATCTCCAGCCCAAACAGGTTCGACAGGCGAATCCGGATATAGTCCCCGCCTGCTGTCATTCTCAAAGTCTGTCGGATGGTGGTATTCTGGAAAGCAACCTCATGCTGCGTCTGGTGAAGTATTAGTGGTGAACGAAGCATAGTTTGGCCTGCCTTACATATAGACAGGATGGCATATCTGCCTCCTCAGTAGGCTGAGGTGTTGGTGCCCAGACTGTCACCCACTTGAACTGAGATTCCATCTCGGAGAAATGACAGGCGTTTCTCTGTGTCAAAAGTCGTACATGCACCTGTCGCTTTCTTCCGAGGGTTAGGTCGCCTGTGAGTGAGGTTTTGATTGCGAAGAACGGGGCTGACAAAAGGGCACGCGACTTGACCATGGTGCTGAAGGTCTTATTTTAGCTAATGCACAAAACCCCTCAAGTGATGAGCCTTAATGCCGGTTAAATGCAAAGGTGCCATAAGTGGAGAGATCACACGTCGGAGCTTCAGTCTTGAAGATTAGGACCTTGATCCTACATGATGAAGAGACTTAGGTAACTTTGCATAAATTTAGGATATCTCTGTTGAGTCTAGGATACCTTTTCCCAAATTTATTTTGATATGCTATCCTACAATAAGATTTGAGCTTCATGCATGTGCAGTACTACCTCATCAATTATCTTAATTCTGATAACGCCCATAATCGAACACTGGATGTAATCAATCGTGTCTAGTCTTGGATAATAAGACTAAATACTTCCTAAGCTGAGTCTACTCGGCGAAGCTTCCCAGTACCGTACCTGAGAATACGTTTGAATGTTCGCAATAGAACCCTTTAGCCTTACTGGCACTGGTTGTTCAATCCACCACGCCTTCCGGTAAAACCGAGACATAATCAAGTGATGCCATGTCCTTTCCATCTGGGTAACCGATCACTGTCAGCTCGGAACCCTCTCGGACATCAACACCACGGAAGTAAACTCTGGTGGCTGAATGTCCGTCTAGATACTCTGAAAAGTCATGGCCGAGCCGTGTGTCAAGGTCACTTGTCCACTCTCCGACAGCCTTACCATCTAGAAGAACCTCATACCGTGCATGCCCACCAGTGTGATCAAAATAGTTGACAGCAACGTCATACCTTCTTGAGGGGAACGTTATTGTCGTGGTTGCAACAGCCTTTTCTAACGATGATGCTACGATGGCACGGCCACCAGACGCTGCTTCTGGAGGCGTCACGCCAACAATGGTATAGCCATTTAGCTGCATGCTTTCGGCTTCTATACGCCACGGATAGTTCCCGACGCGGTTCTTGTCATCCGGGATGCCGCACTTGGCCAGATAAAAGTTGTTCACCGAGTCACGCCAGACGAGTGAGTGGCCTGCTTGATACGCAAGCTTGAAGGCAACGTGCTCAAAACGGGTTTCGTCTATCAGGCCCTTCAGAGTTGCCCACCTGGTCACAAATGTCTGAGCATTTGCGGAACCTTCGTAGTGGGCATCGTATATGTGTTGGATTACGGTTTTACCAGACTTGAGCTTGTGCGTATACGGAACGTGATGAAACCACAAAAGTAGATCGTCTGGCGTTGTCTCGATACTCTCAAACTGAGCAGCGACCTGAGGTGGATATTGGGCTGCATAACCCGTCCCAGTGGCAGCTGTGCGGTCCATGCCGAGTGCCTTGCTATCGGCACGAGTCCATTGACCCCAGCCGTTTCCATCTTGTGAACCCGGGCTGGGGCCGTAGTGCGTGTAGAGGATGTCGCACAGGGTTTGGATCCCGAGATTACCGCTGTAGGCTTCATATGTAGGCCAGGATTCCATTCCGATCTCGCGGATGGTGTCTATCACCTTCTGATTCTCCGCAGTAAATGTCAGGCGAATCCAATCCAGCAGGATATCCTGCGCTGGAGCAGCCGCGTCCCAGCACAATCGACCGTATGCATACAGGTTTGACATAGACAGATGGTGTCCCAGCCATGTAGGGTCATCCCCAATGTTGGTCACTGCAGCATAACCACCCTTGTTCAAACCATGGACCTTGCCAGAGGCGATATCTCTAACAAGGGAAGGCTTGTCGTCAATGCGCATGTCGAAGCCGAGAATCGTCTCCCATTCTGGGGCCATGTACACGTAATGTGACTGCTGACCCAGATACTCTTGACACACCATGAACTCACAGATAACGGGAGTCTTTCGGAGATTGGCGAACAGAGTCGAGGGGGGCTCACGAATCTGGAAGTCTATTGGACCAAATTTGATCTGGATGATGACATTATCTTCGAACTCGCCATCAAGGTGAGCGAAATACTCAACCGCGGCGTTGGCTCTGTCATTCTTGAGATCGGACTCATCCAGGTGATGGTTGTAAACAAAAGCTCGATACATGACGATGCCATCACCGTGAGGTTTCAAGGCACGGGCGAACATGTTGGCTCCCTGTGCAAGTGTGCGACTATATGTCAGAGGACCCGGTTGACCTTCTGAGTTGGCCTTGATGGTGTATCCAAGCATATCTGGGACACGTTTGTACAGTTTGGCCGTGATATCCTCCCAGAACTTGATGACATCAGGATCAAGGGGATCTGATGTTGGCAGACCAGCAAGGCCTCGAGGAGTATCGAAGAAAAGTGAAACTCCAATACGTACTCCGTAGGGACGCATTATATCGGCGATTCGACCGAGCCCATCGAGGTTAGTTTCGTTGAGAAGATTGTGGCTTGAGTTGACGTTGTTCACAATGCAGCCATTGATGCGGATTGAGGCCAATAATCGAGCATATTGGCGAACGCGAGACAAATCCTTCAAGACCTCGCCGTCACAGAAAAAGATGGACTTCCCTCCGTAGCCTCTTTCTATGCTGCCGTCAAGGTTGTCCCATTCATTGACGTATCTGATAGGCGCTCCGGGATTGTATGCCTGTTGGAGATTGGCCTTGGCCAGTTTCCCCTGTGCAAGAAGAGAGAGGTATTCGAATGCTCCATAAAGAGCTCCACGCTCATTTTGGCCGACAATCTGAATGCCGTTGCTTCCGTCAACATTTATGTCAAGCCAAAACCCATCTTCATCAAGGGCAGGTACCGACTGAAGGAGGCGATCGCCTCCATTCGCCTGCAGTGTTGACAAAGTGCCGACTATAATTGAACGTCCAGTATCAGCGTCAAGGCGAGATTCAACCTGTACGCTTTGTCTGAGGATACGTTCGAGGCCACCTTGAAGCTCCTTTCCAGCGACAAAGACTGGACTTGATGGGTTGGTGCTCAGAGCAATGATGCTGGAAACTGGCTTATGAAGACTGCGCAAGCCCTCGGATAGAGGGGCATAGCGCAGCCAAGCGTCAATTCCAGTCTCTGGGTGAAGCATTCTCAAGGCTTTTGGGATGTTTGTTACTAGATGCTGACTTCTCTGTTGAACTCGTGATCCATGAAGGAGGTCGAGGGATTCCAGCTCTTAAGAGCATGACCAGCCACGGATGGAATGCAAGGAGCGATTTCGGCGGATAACTTTGGGCAATTGAGATGTCATGCTTGGAGCACATGTGAACGCAAACCATGATAATGGAGAATATTGTATGTCAGGCTGAGGAATCAGGGTCCAATGGCAACACACGTACCTCATTAGCTGAGCGGACAGATTGAGCGGGTCTCGCTCGGCATCTGGCAGCCGATTCTTACGCTAAAGCGGGTAAAAGCACAGAATATGAGTGACACTTTAATCCCCCACGCAGTCTCCCTCGGCATTTCGTAGCCGATTTCTATACTAGGCCCGGTTAAATGTGCTGGATGAAAGAGGGGAGTTGACGTTGCATTACCCCAACCCCGCACTAGTTCCAACGAGGTCTTGCGCAGATCGTGGTTTTAGCCAGGGTCACCCTGCAGATCGGCATTCTCTCCATGAGATACAACCCATGGCCGAGAAACAATCACATTGAGTACCCAAGTTCTAAGAGGAATGCCTTCGCGTTAAAGGTTCAACTGACAATGTATACTGAGCCTGAAGTGTGACTCATGTTTAGCACGCCCTTTGAGTTGACCGTAGGGAAACAGTTGTCTCTTCCAGACAAAGATAGAGTCTCAAACTTATGAATTTGTATCTGAGGGTAATGAGGATTGGCTAAAGGTGTGGCCAACAGAGTTCAAAGCATTATAAAAGGCAGAGCTAGTCTCAAAATGACGAACTAATATAACACTAAAAGAATGGATTGTTATATTCGTAACTTAACTATAATTTCCTATCTAAAGCCAAATAGATTACAGTAGCTAGCAAGCTTACTTCCTAAAGCTTCAAACCCCTTAACCTCTCAAAGACTTAAATTCATTCTTTATGCTCAACACCCAGCTTCTCATCAATATCGATATTACTATCGAATTCGTAGCCCTTAAACTCTCGAGCAGATAGATCTTTTGTGAACAGAATATCAAGCTCCTCGTACGTGCGGCCTTTCAACTCAGGAAGACGGAACCAAGCCCAAATGGCGCAGAGGATGCAAAAGCCTGCAGCCAGAAAGGCAGACTTGCCCTTCCAGTTTGCAGCGGTGGGGTTAAGTATATGAGGAACAACGCATGTGGCAGCAATATTGATGACGTTGTAGGCATTACGAGCCAGGCCAATTGTCTTAGAGCGCAGGCGTGTGGAGGAGACCTCGGCGACGATGATGTAGGCGATTGGACCAATGGTCATTTCGTAGGTAGAGTACCAGACGTAGTAGAAGGCCGCAGAGACGCCTCCTGTGGCACTGCTTTGGTGAGGGATAGCGACGAAGCCAATTACAAACATAGCAGCGGACATAAAGAGGCAGCCCCAGATGTAAATCGATCGCCGTCCATGTCGCGCGATGATGAAAACAGACAGAAGGACGGTGACAAAGTGTAGACCACCTTGGCCAACAGTCAATTTGTAAGCATTCTTGGTCGACATGCCGGCTTGTTCGAAAAAGTAAGTGGCATAAGAGGAGACACCGAAGCCAACCAGGACTTGACTAGCCCAGGCAACACAGGCAATTTCCGTACGCCAGAGGTTGGAGCCCCTGACGCAGTCGAGATACGAAGCTCCCTCTGTGATGCTGCGCTCCAGCTCCGTGGTTTCCACCATGAGAGACAGCTGGTTCTGAAGCTCCTGGTCTGACATCGATGTAAGCCTCTTTAGGGATTTCTTGGCTTCCTCCAATCTTCCACTGCGGACCAACCACCAAGGAGACTCGGGGCAAAAGAACATCAGAGGTGCGATGATGACAGGCCATACCCACTGCACGGCAAAAGGAATTCTCCAGGCCCAGATACTCGTGTTGCCAACAAGTGAGTCCAGGACAGCGTAAGAAAGGAGCTGACCAATGCCCCAGCATAGGACAACATATGTTTCAAGGTACGCACGAAGGACAACCGGCGCGACTTCAGAGGCATACGCAGGTCCCATTGTCGTGAAGACACCCCATCCCAGTCCACAAAGTAGTTGACCAACGAACAGAACCTCGACTGACGGGGCAAAAAAGGAGATGAAGATGGTTCCAGTCAGCCAGAATAAAGAGATCAGAAGAGTCTTTTTGTGTCCGATCCTCTCCGTCATCCACGTGTTGAAGAAAATACCAACAATGCCTCCCAGGGAACTGGCCAAGCCAAGAGCTGTCTGCCACTTGGGCTCGAGCTGGTAGGTACCTGGCTTCGCAGGGTTGGGGATGCCGAAACGCTGTTGGAAGTTGGGAAAGGCGAAAAGTGATCCAAGCAGGGCTGTGTCGTAACCATCCATAATGATTACAAGCGACACAACGCAGGACCAGAAACAGGCCTTGGGGTATTTCTGGATGGCCTGGCGGATGCTGAGGGAATGTTCTGCCTCTGTAGCAGCGCGAGCCTCAGCAGAGGTGTCGCCTGTCCAGCCATGATGGCCATCTGGTGGCGCCGTTTCGATGGTATCGGCGCGCTTTTCTGCCATACTGTTTCTATTGTTTCAGTATGCTTGACGAGTTGATTTGAATTGGGCGCAGGATGGGAATGGTGAGGTTAAGAAATGCACTACTAGATACTGTCAAATTGATAGACACACAAAAGCTATTAGCAACGATCCAGATAAATGAGGTAGGATCTTCGTCTTCTTCATATACAATGATGCTCAAGGATTCAGCTGGCTCCACTCTAAGGTGGTAGCAGAAGTAGATTCAGGGTTATTTTAGATATGGCCCATGGGGAAGTGGACTACTCGCTCTTCGGCAAAGACGGCACCGTAGACTGACTCTGAGCATGCAGGGATTAAAGGCGCCCGAAGGGCTGGTTTGATTCGATTTAGCCTATTATTCGTATCATAGTTAAAAGAACACATGGCAAAACCAACAAGGAGACACTTATGGACATGATGAGCGGTTATTTGATAGGAGAGTCGGTAGTTATCGGCGCAAGAGTTAACGCATCCAAGCCAAGTCCGGGGGAAAGTGGAGACATTTGCGGGGGTGGAGCTTGTCAAGGGCCGGCAAACTCGGCACTGAAGAAGCACATACTAAAGACGAAAATGTTCCCCCACAGTCGCAATCAATGGAGATTGACTTTGATTCTGGTCCGGGGAGGTTGACTATTGTGCGGGGTATTAGATAGACGAAAGGCGAGCTCGAATTTAACCAGAACTCTGGTTAAACTCATCAAGAGTACCTACAACCATTATGCTTGCTGTTCCTGTCCACCTAACTAACAGATAATGTAGGGCTCTAACGGCTAATGACAAGACCACCTATATAGCCTATTGAAGACTATCTAAGTAATATTGTAGTTGATGGGATGATGACGCTGCATCAAATGGTCCGGCGAGCATGCCGATGCCAGACGCCTTGGATGATGTTGATGTCCAGGGGTCGATCAGGCAAGGTATGTACGCCGAGGTAAAGACAGCTCAGCATTCTGATTATCTATAAGAAGTGTAGCGGAATGATTATTCTTGCTGATTGGCAGAGAAGCAACCCAGTTCATGGCAGGTTCCTCTCCGAAGCCAAACAGAGCTGATTCTTACATATCTTTCTCCATACCATTTCAGCCCATCTTGAACAGCAATGGGTCCGATAGCTTTTGGCCTTGCCGCCCTGAACCTCCTGGGCTACATAGCTCCAGCCTTCGTGGCGGCCTTACCCACGGACTCAAACTCGGACTCTGAAGTCTTGATTTCTGTGAATGGTCACGTCAAACACCAAGAGCTTGACGGATTTGGCGCTTCGCAAGCATTCCAGCGGGCCGAAGACATTCTTGGAAAAGACGGTCTATCTCAAAAAGGGACTCAGCATGTACTGGACTTGCTGTTCGGTAAGGATATCGGTGCAGGCTTTTCCATCCTGCGTAATGGCATTGGCTCAAGCAACAGTTCTGACAAGAACTTCATGAACTCAATCGAGCCCTTTACACCAGGCTCACCTGGAGCAAAGCCACACTACGTCTGGGACGGTTATGACAG
Source organism: Fusarium sp. Na10 (assembly GCA_002234255.1). Classification (NCBI taxonomy): domain Eukaryota; kingdom Fungi; phylum Ascomycota; class Sordariomycetes; order Hypocreales; family Nectriaceae; genus Fusarium; species Fusarium sp. Na10. Next base: position 130,985 of record NJCS01000472.1, on the reverse strand, counting down.
TGGTCAGCTCACCGTCGCTAAAGAAGCATCCAAGAGAGGGTTGAAGTTCCTCTATGGCGATGCTTGGTCCGCCCCAGGGTACATGAAAACAAACCATGATGAAAATAATGGAGGGTATCTCTGCGGAGTAACAGGCGCTACCTGCCCTTCTGGCGACTGGAAGCAGGCCTATGCAGACTATTTGTTGCAGTGGGTTGAGTTCTACCGTAAGTCAGGCGTCAAGGTCACCAACCTGGGGTTCCTTAACGAGCCTCAGTTCGCCGCTTCCTACGCTGGCATGCTATCCAACGGCACACAAGCTGCTGACTTCATACGTGTGCTGGGCAAGACGATCCAAAAGCGAGGTATTCATGATCTCACTATCGCTTGTTGTGATGGCGAGGGTTGGGACCTGCAAGAGGACATGATGGCTGGCTTGACTGCTGGACCTGATCCTGCGATCAACTACCTCAGCATCGTTACTGGCCACGGATACGTTTCACCACCGAATCATCCACTTTCAACAACAAAGAAGACATGGCTCACCGAGTGGGCTGATCTCACAGGCCAGTTCACGCCCTACACATTCTACAACAACAGCGGCCAGGGTGAAGGCATGACCTGGGCTGGCCGTATCCAGACAGCTCTTGTCAACGCCAACGTCAGCGGGTTTCTCTATTGGATCGGAGCCGAGAACTCGACCACCAACAGCGCTCTTATCAACATGATCGGCGACAAGGTCATTCCGTCCAAGAGGTTCTGGGCTTTTGCATCCTTCAGTCGATTTGCTCGCCCTGGTGCTCGTCGCATCGAAGCCACGAGCTCTGTTCCTTTGATCACAGTCAGTTCATTTCTCAACACCGACGGTACTGTCGCGACGCAGGTGCTTAACAATGACACGGTTGCTCGCAATGTTAAACTCGTTATTTCTGGCACGGGCCGAACACCTCATAGCTTGAAGCCATTTCTGACAGATAATTCTAATGATTTGACTGCTTTGGGGCACTTGAAGGCTACTGGAAACGGTTCTTTTCAGACTACAATTCCTCCTCGATCTCTCGTTAGCTTTGTTGCAAGTTCATAGTTAGGATGTATTACTTAAAGAAGATGACTATAAGGACCCTTTTAATCAATTTGACCATGTCTAGTCTGTTGATGAAAATTTCCCAGCAATCTGGTTGGACTACTTATTTCGGCTTAGTTGCGCAACGTCATGCTCGGTGTGCCGAAAGCCGAGCCCTGTAAATAGCTCACAGCAAGACGATTCTGTCTTTGACACCGATAAATTGCTTATCCAATATTCTACTTCCCGAAACTCCTGGAATAATATGCTGTCTCCCGTATCCTCGGCCTTCTACCATATGTCAGAATCCCAATGGCCTCCCGTAATCTCCTTATTCTTGCGGCCTTTCGGCTCGTCTTAGCGGCTTCTTCTACTACCGCAGACACTACTAGCGCAACTACCGCCACCGACCCTTTTATCCTTGCTTCTGATCTCTCTTCAGTCCCAAACTGCGGTATAAAGTGTATCTGGACATCCGGGAAGAAGATTGGATGCGCCAGCACTGACCTAGAATGCATGTGCTCGCATAGCGATGCGTTTGCCGACCATTTCGAACAATGTCTCGGGAACGAGTGCACTATCAAAATATTCAAAAGTGAGTCAACAACAGATGTGTGAGGCGTCATCTGACGGTAACTGTATCAGGCCTCTGGGACGTGCGCCAACAGATTTGCGATGCGGTGAAAGGAAGTTCTGATTCTGTTGCCTTGGCATCAGCGTCGGCCGTGATTGCGTCCGACATGTCCCAAGAAACGGGGAACGGTGCCGAGCGTTTGACGGGAGCAGGTATAGTCGGTGGCATTACCTGGGGAGCTCTGGTTATATGGAAATTTGGGTAACAAATTGGGACCTAGAACATGCCACGAAGCTCCCAACATCGCAATATGCGTAGGGTTCAACGGTTTGAGCAGAAGCATTTTCCGGCACCTATCTACAATCTCTGTTCTATTTGTCACCGTACAACCTGATGCACTGTTACGTCAAAATCACCCTGGCACCAAGACTCTCCATAGCTTCTCTCCACCCGAAAAATTGACCAGGGTGCATTCTTCGAAGTCTCCAACACTCCTCCATGGCAATAAGTCCTTTCCATGTTATTCCAGGGGCCTGTGCTTCTTGCAGCACCTGATGGAGGATTTGACGAAACCGGTGATGTTGTGACTCGATCATGGCCATACAGCCACTGATAGTGTACGGCCAGGCCGTCCGCGTCACAAGACGTGTAGGGAGAGTCTCAAGCTTCTCCAGGCAAAGATTAACAAAGGTCTGGCCCATACTACTTTGCTCGAACATAATTGGAGCAATTGCCACTTGCAGCAAGACTCTGGCACCAAAAGCCCAGATGAGACTGATCATTGCAGCATCGAGGTCTAGACCTGGAGGCACAATTGCCAGGCCCTCGATGTCTTCTTGAAGAGTCTGGCAGACATGGTCAAGTTGTTGTTCAAGTTCGCAGTATTGTCGTTGCAATTCCGGTCCTGTAAACTCCTGGTGGATTTCACTTTGCTGCATCAGCTGTAATTGCTCAAGTCTTGCAATTCTGGAGACAATTGCAAAGACTTGGCTCTGACAACCCATAAAGTCCTGAGACCTGATTGTACCAGAATCTAGAAGAGGCAGGTAGTCGAAGGCGCAAGGGCAGTATGACGCCGCACCAAAAGTAGACGTAGCCAGAACATCAATCCAAATAAAGTTAAAGATGGAAAGTTGCAGCGATCGTCGTCGTACATCACCTTCAGGCAAGCTGGACAATACATCTGCTATCACTGATGTTGAAGTGCGACTCTCGAGTGGAACAGAAGTCTCAATATGGTTCAAGACCTTCCTTGCAGCCTGGTGATGGACCTCCCATTGACCCTGGAGCATACTGAAGATCTCGAGCGTCTCCAAATGGGCGATGACATCAACAAGGTGGAACCCAGCCCACACAAAATCTTCCACTGGTAACGGGTTCATGAGAGAAAAACGATCGACCTCTCCCCGAAGTATCGCAATAGACCGGCTCTGGAGCCTGCTCACTTTTGGACATAGTCCAATCTCATTCACACTAGCCCGTTGAGTCAACGAGTGCTCGAAGCAGGCGCTGACACTGAGAGCTGAGCTAAATACGTCGTCACGGCTGATGATTCGATTGAGCATCCAATTACGCTCAGTGTTGCTTTCCAGCTTGCAGAATGTATGCGTGATTGGATGTATGACATCAAGGAACAGCATGAGCAATCGCGTTTCTTCTCGCGAAGAGCTTTCAGGTCCTGGCTGTAGACTTTGCATCCTGCTGTCCCACCAGATGGTATCGGGTTGTCGCTGCCAGATGTTGATCCCATTTGTTAACTGAATAATGGATGGTGCTGAGAAGGTGTCGCAATGGAATGCGCCCGATAATGCCCCAGAGGCACTCGGGAAGTGGTGAGGCCCGTACTGGTTGCTGTTGCTCCCTGAGTCGGTCGGCAAGAGTCCCATCGCACCACAAGTAGTGTCTCTGGAATCCAGCTTCCTCGAGACCTTGTACCGTAGCTCCGCGACCGTCCTTAGAGCTCTCGCTTCATTGGACTCCAGGACATCTTTCCATGAGGCCTTGTTACGGATCCAAGACGGTGGCGGCACGTTGAACACGTAACATGCAAGGTCTCTTGACCGGCAAGCACTGCATGCTGGTAGCTCCTCGTCGCACTTCTTCTTCCGGATCCTGCAGGTAAGACATCCCTTGCGACTGCGCGTCCCGTCTGAGACCGCTGCTTGTTGCTGCTCCCTCTGCGCCATGATATCTCATTGCTGATCTGGGTCCGCGATGCAGGAAGCTTGAGAAGCCTGCTGTTCCCAGTTGGGTATGCTTATCTACCAATGCAAGACGTCATGTTGACCTTCATTTTGTTGAGAGCCGAGTTTCTAAGAAGCATAAGCTGCTACATAGTGTCATGCAGTAAGCGTGCCGCAAATGGCTCGTATTGCTGCGCCGTTACGAAAACCAATGGGAATCGCACACTCCAAGCCGGACTAATCACTAGGCCGAGATAAGCGTTGTGCTTGACGCCAATCAGCCATGCCATTGGCTGTTCCAGACGTGATCGTCATCCGTTGCATTAGCTCAATTGACTGCGCTTAAGCTAAACCCTTTGGGGTTTCTATTCTTACAGCACATGGAAACGATACTCTTGTCAAGACACAGTCAACCCAGCTACAGCAGTAGCAATATAAGTATCAAGTCGCTCCAATAGGTATTCGATTGAACACTATTCATTATTGATCCATCTTCAGAGCTCCACCTGCCACGCATCCCTCACAGACAGAGACATTATGTCGTGCCCTCAGTGCTTTTCCGGCCATGTCAATCCAGGCGCTCCTACGGGTCGTTGGGATACCGTTCATGGCCTTCGGACCTACGTTGCAGAACCCCCAGCCGGCAAGAGTGCGAAAGCTATTGTCGTCATAATTCCTGACGCCTTCGGTGTTGAATTTGTTAACAATCAGATTCTGGCGGATCATTATGCCTCAGCTGCCGACTATCTGGTTTATCTACCTGATTTCATGAATGGTAGGTGTGACTTTTGCTAGGTACTGGCAAAGCAAAACAACTAATGATTTTCGTTGTAGACAGTGCTGCACCAGTCAGGACCATGATTAACATGGCACACCTTTGGGATGAGACTGGATCTTGGTTGTCTAAACCGTGAGCTTCCTTCCCTCCTACCCTAGAGCTGAGAGTTTGCATCACTCGACTGACCGACAATTAGGTACTATCTCCTTGCTACCATGGTGGACTTTGTGCCATTTCTGATTCGAAACCGCTTTAGTGTTTGTTGGCCGAGAGTAACTGGGTTCTTGAAAGACATCCATTACCATAAAGACGTAGCTCTTCCGGTTGGAATCGCAGGTTTCTGCTGGGGTGGACTGCACGCTATCAGACTTACCCATGACACAGCGGAGACTAAAACGGCTAGTGGCCACGCCCTAGCAGATGCAGTTTTCACTGCCCATCCAAGTAGTGTTGATGTCGTACAAGATATAGGTAATGTCGCACGTCCTCTCTCAATTGCAATTGGCGACGATGATCCCGTGATGGGAATGAAGCAAGTGCGACAAGCCCAATCAATCTTGGAGGGCAGGGATGTTGATACAAGCGTGGTCATTTTACCCTGGAGCAAAGCATGGGTTTTCAATTCGCGCAAGCAGGGCAGAGCCAGACTCAAAGGAGACGCGACAGGCAGAGGAAGCTGAAGAACAGGCAATTGCCTGGTTCAAGAAGCAATTCAATGTTATAGCATAGCCTGCAATTCACTTCAGAACTTGGCTTATTCACGAAAGTCAACGTATCAGAGCCTTTCATACGGGTCTTGGATCACATTACACCCAATGTCCAGAATGGATAAGTGATTCACCAAAGTTTAAAAGTAGCTTATCATAGACTTAAATTGAAAAGGGACGATTTTTTGTGCCAGGATTGTCCCTCGATAATAACACAATTTTTTATCTCTAAGTTGAACAGCCGGGACATTCGAAGCAAGACGGATCGTCCCAGACAAGATCGTAATTATGCTTATCCAGGAAATCACCTGCCGCGAGAGTCGTGCTTGTAAACATGCACCTACCGTCCCTGTAACCAGAGCCCATACACCCGCTCATCTTCCGGCATATAGCAGCACATTTTCCTGAAGAACTCTGGTCAGGATAACTGCCAAGAGCGCCAAAAGTTCCAGGCAACATTCCCGAGTAATTGCACAGAACGCCATCCGCACTTACGCGCGTGCAAGAGTCGCCAGGCTTGTAGTTGCACGTTGGACTCTTGGGAAGAGGTGCGTTGCTGGGGATGCAGGTCGGACATGTATAGCAGGATCTATGGCTCCAAACACTGTTCTTGGGGTCTAGCCCAGGATCGTCGTAGTTTGGATCGGGATCCGCAAAGTCGGACGTCTTTATCTTGGTTGTTGTAAAGAGGCAGTGGTTCTCCATACCAAAGTAGCCAGAGGATTCACAGTTCTCCAGAGTGTCGCAGATGGCTGCGCACTGCTCTCCGTTCTCCTGTAAAGGATACATTGAGCGAGGGACTGTCCAGGACTCTCCTAAAAAGACGCCTCCACCAATGCAGACATAAGGGTTGTTTTCGACGCTTGATAGGTTGATCTCACACTCTTGGCCGCGGTTGTTGTGGCAAACACCTGTTGGCTGGGTAGCTTTCGTGGTTGTGGTCAAGCTGGTAGGTTCGGGAACTAGAGTAGTCGTAGGAATCGCCGTTGTCGATGTGTCGCCTGAACTGCAGCCGCAAGTAAAGCACTCCATACCGAACCAATGGACCATTTGGCTGTCTCTTCCGTCGCGTATTTCCTCTCGGGTGACCAGAGTATTGGAGAAGAAACACTTGCCAGAGAGTCTCTGGAATCCAGCTGACAAGCATTCCGGAAGAGTTTCGCAAATCTCGGCACACTCCTCGTTGCTGTTGTACAAGTGCGTTTGAGTCGCACCAACTTCTTCACCAGGAAGGGTATAAATAGCATCACTATTCGTGAAAATGCCATTGAGATCGCAACCGAAGTCATCGAGATGTGCGTAATAGTCGTTGATGATCTCACATGTTTGCTTGCAGGCAGAGCCTGTCGTATGAGAAGGCTCTTCTGAAGTGACAGGTTGAGATGTCGAGCCAATCTTCTCTGATGCTGAGCTAGTTTTCTCGGCCTTGCTGGTCTCCTCAGCAGCTAGCGAGGTCGAGGATGCACTGACGACGGTAGTATTGGTGTTTCTTCCCAAGGTAATCCCAGTCGAAGATGTTGTAATCTCGCTGCTCTCTGACGCAGCACTGGATGCTTTGGGACCAGAGCTAGTGGATTTTGCCTCAGTGGCAGCCGACGAAGTGACCTCTAGAGAAGCTGTTGAAACGGGTGTCGCTGCGCTCGTTCTTTCCAAGCCGTCGGTGCTGGTTGATCCGCTTTGACCTGTTGTGAGGGTAGGGGACTCTTGAGCCCTGATCGCCGTCGTAGTCTCGACGGGATCGATTGGAGGGCTCCCACCCAAGTCAAGCTTGAAATTGTCAATCGTCTCTGGGGTAACCTGGTCCGAGATGAAGATGGAGTCGACCAAGATCGAAGAAGTACCACCGCCGGAACATGTCAGTGATATAGCAAAGGTTGGTAAGTCAGAAAGTGCCTCAACCTGCCTCAGTACCCGAGCCCACGATGGTCTTGAACTAGAAGCAGGCTGAGAATAGAACTCTGAATTACCAAATGCCGCGCTTGCAACACAGCCTTGGCTTCCAGCTGACCTAATGAGATAAAAGAATTGGATAGTGTACTTCTTTCTCGGGACCGACCGTACAGTCTGGAAGATGCTAGCAAAAGAGCCAAAGAAGCTTCGCTTGGTGACGTCCCCATTAGCACTCAAAGCTGCGCAGCCATCGTCGAGGCTACCATCAACACGGTAGCATCCGCCTTGGTGGAACTCGGCATTACCTGAGGCGCCGAAGTTGGTGAGGCCACTTGGGCTATTGGGATCGCGACTGGCGAAGGAGCCTCCTGAAATAGCGTTGGTGATGATTATGTCTTCCTCTTGAGTGGTTGCTGATGACTGGGGAAGAGCCAAACTGGGAACTTCGGTGGTCCCAGTAGATGACGTGATGGTGAGACTGTTGAGGTTTGTATGGCTATCCGTCGAAGTCTCGGAAACATCGATTGTCGCAGCCGATGAGGTTGCAGAATGGCTGCTCACCGTGACTCGGCTGCTAGGCTTGCAGGGACCAGCAGCAGCAAAACCAATTAGGCCCAAGGTCACGAGAGCAATCTTGGACAGCATCGTGAAAGAAAACTATCAGGTCCAAAGAAACCGTGAGGGCATGCAAACGTCTAGAAGAGAATTAAACGGCGATTTAACTATCTATACATAACCCCTGACGTTGGGAAATGCTTACTGACTCACCAGACTCATTTCTACAGGCTATCTAACTCTTGGCGGTCAATAGCCATTTCTTTCAACAGCATTTGGGATGGCTAGCTGTCGCTATTGCCAACTATTGACAGCCTCAGTGACTTGTACCCATGCAGAAACAGGTCTGGACTATGGATCACTAGCCGCATTGGTCAACAGCAAGAACGAGACACCAATCAAGCTTGGAAACCAGCTCCACTTGTGATCCCTGATCGCGTTTAGCTTAAAGTGGCGCCCCATAAACGCTCAGCCTTCAATCGTTCTCAGCTACGTCTCTTCTCTGATCTCAGCCATTCGACGTCTATCATTTTGTTCATACCTTCCTTACGTAACAAATAGCAAGAGAAGGTCGTTCTTGCATCATTATCTTTGATGCAGGGGGTGATCTGACCTGATGGCAGTATTGTAGTGTAAGAATACCATTGCTCTCGTTTATGGCCGTTAGCGTCCAACTCGGTTATTGCATTATCTAGTTTATCGGGGATGAACTTGTAACAAGTGAATTCTTCGATTTAGTAGCCAAAAGAGAAACCATGTGGAGTCGTTCAGTGGTTTCTCAGTTCTGGACGTCTCTACGAGGCAACATCAAGCTGCCTTATCGGAAACAATTAGATCAAGTTATTCATCGATAGGCATGATTTCTTGATATGGACATCAATAGTAAGTGAAGGGTTCACTACTAATTCAATTTATTGACATCGCTTTCTTTTAGCCATGAACGCCGGGTATAGTCTTAAATGCAGTCATCGTTCATCATCTCGTTGCTCAAGATCTTTGATGTTGAGCATATCCTTCCGAAAAGCAGGCCAGTACTTCTCCTTGATCCACGCACCCAAATTTTGCAACGAAATGAGCAACTTGTACAAGTCAAATGCATTATACGTGCTCCCAAGCGGCAACCGATGATACGTCGCCGACTTTCCGTCCTGCAGTGTCGACGCCACGAAAAACCAGTCGTGATCTTGCACAATGATCCCAGCCAGAAACTCAATCGCCTCGATGTTCCCTCGGAGGGACCACCATTGCGCAGCATGCCAGGTACCGATCTGAAGAAGCGCCTTCTCCTAGCTGACCTGACGCTTAGTCTCGATCGAGAGGGCGATAGAGTTCTTGCAGAGGTCGCCCCAGTCTGTATGGTTGATTGACAGGCCAGGTCGCGTTTTGATAGCATCATCAATCGTCTGGCGTTCAAGACTGTCCTTTGGAGTCTCAATGCAAATGCAAAAGTCAATGCATTTGGACGATGTGCCGAAGGGATTGTACTCAGGTATGATGTGCGCAGTGGTGCAGTATCTGTAATCACCAACGGAAGCATCGTTTGCCTCTCGGAAAGCAAAGTCGAGAACGCACCGATGAACTTCCATGTTCCAAGAAGCTTCACTGTGACGGCCAAATTCGCATTTGGTGGCGCTCTGCAAAACCTGGCGGATGAACGAAGGGGAAGGAATTCGCCAATTGCTTGTATGCTTATCGGGATCGTAAAAAGCGAATTCCGGTATGTTACGCAGCCCCTGAAGCTCAGGTTTCAACGTTTAGGGAGCAAGCGCAAATCCGTAACCGATGGTAAGAAGCTGCTGATGTAAATCTTGGAGCGAAGGCGGTAACTGATCCATAAAGTCATCGAATTTGAAGTCGTCGAACCCCGTCTTTTGCGTCGCAGCATAGCGCAGCTGTTTGGTGGGTGATGATGTGCCAGAGACTCCAGATGAAGCATACGACGTTGAAGACTCGCGGTCCAGACTCGGAGCTCCCTGCCTCAAGCCTCTTGATGATGCCCTGGGGGTATCCTCAACAGCGCTATCTTCGTCAGAGTGAATAAGACCTTGATCGTGGGTCGGCCTTCTGCGCTTCCTTGGCATTGAATTAATACCCTGTGCATTTACCTCGTTGTCGAAGCGGCTATCTTGAGATGATCCTGGAGGCGTCGGGATGCGATAAAATTGACTGTCGCAGTCTGATTTGGTGTTTATTATTTTACGTCGCTTGCGTTGATGTTCGGACTCTTCGGTGGGAAAGGAATCTTCTTCAATTGAATTGAGCCACGACCATACACGACCGTATCTGGGAGTGCGAGTGTTTTGGACCCTGAGGCTGGTCATTTCTCAATTGCGCACGCTGAATGAAGACGATGATGTATTGTTGATGATTAAAACATTTCCGAGTAGACCTAACTCATTTGGTCATCATGGTGGGGTACCGTTGTTGGAGGGGTAACGTCGCGAAATGGTGAAAGTGGTTTAGCGTCTTCAATCCACCGTTATCTGAGATACTGTATTTAGTATAAGAGTTTCTCTATTTATCAAGTACTCATGATAAGCCGATGAGACAGGTCTTTGACTTTTTCACCGCAACGTCTCTGGCAAATGGCCCACCACTTAAGGTTGGGTCTACGATCACGATCAAGGCGACAACTCCTGGTTTCACAAACAGATATCTAGCCCACGATGGCTCCACCGTCAACACGCAAGTTATCTCCTCCTCTAGCGATACATCCACAAAGCAGAAGGGTAGCTGGGTTGTACGACAAGGTCTTGTTGCCTCCGCTCTGGGCTGTCTATCTCTAGAGTCCGTCGATACTCCAGGTTCTTTCATTCGCCATAGTGGCTTCAAACTCTATATCAACGCCAACGATGGAAGTAAGCAATTTTCAGAGGATGCGACTTGGTGCCCGCAGCAGAGCTTTGATAGCACAGGTTCTAACGCTCTGCGATCGTGGAGCTATCCTACTCGATACTTTCGCCACTATGACAATACTGGCTATGCGGCGATGGATGGTGGATGGGAGGATTTTGATGCTAGTACTGATTTTACTGAAGATGCTAGCTGGCTTATAAGTAGCTCGTTTCAGAATTAATTTATAACCCCTTGGCTAGCAATCAACCTTCTCAGGCAACAGAACAGGGCGCTAACCATATCTCAATAATAATACAATACCTATATTAATTAACACACAACTTATCGTATGAAGCTATCTTCAACCTTGCCCACCATAAAACACCTGTAGCCATTTACAAGGGCTTTCAATATCGCGACTGCATAGCCAATTTCCCCAACACGGAAGACGAGGTCCAGATCTAGTGTGACATAGTTGACCTTGCTCGAAGAAGAAACAGAAACTCGGTAGGATGGTAATCTGAGTGCATCTCACTACGATGAGAATTGTCAAGAGCTTAAATTAAGCAAGAATGAGTTTCTACCGAGACTTGCTACGAGATATGTACTCTCAACTCAGGCTTAGCAAAGTCAATCAAACTTTCCAATAATCTGCCAATACCAATCCTTCGGTAAAAACCATCGCTGGGATTATCAAAGGGCGCAATGAGCAAAGCATAATACTCAAGGTCCTGCATCTTGCATCCGTCATCTTTTGACTTTTCTCGTCCAACAATAACGCATAGCTTACGTACACCTGGCGTCGACTTTCCTTCGTCGTAGATGACCTTTCCCTGCGTCTCGGCTGATTCCAGATCGAATGTCTCCCTTGCTTGGGCAGTAAGATCGATTCTTCCATTTAGTTCTCCTGTATGTAGTGAGAATGAGGTAGAGTCCGACTCCAAAGTCGTCCATGGCGATTGAATCCTCCCTTCTGCAGTGTTGTATGTCCATCGAACATGGTCAAACGGTATGTCAAAGTATGTGATGGGTCCTTCGTATGCTGTCCACGACCATGTTGGGACTCTGAACTTCTGATCTCGGGGAAAGTCAATCAATTTCAGGCGATCACTTCGCTGGGTGTCCCTTGTCCATAAAAGGCTGCGCCCAAAGAATGCTCCATTGAACACACCGTATCCGCCTTCGGTCTTGAAAGCACTGACCAGCCGTTGTTCTAGCCCGGCTATTGCTATGGGTCGGTCATGGATCTTGGTAAAATTGAGGTTCGAGTATTGCCCGTACAGTGATTCATAAAAGCGGATCTTTGCTCCTCTAGTTGACCTCATAGCCAACTTGGGAAAGTTGGGATCCCCAAGGAATGAAGCCTGGCTACTACAAGGCCAACGTCAGTAACGACGATTCTTGGGATCTCGCTTGCAACTTACTTGGTCAACCTTGTCAACGTCTCGCAACGCACTCCCTGGCCGCACTCCCAATACGTCTGGTTCTCGGTGAAATATATGGTCCTTGGCGCAAGAGCACGCTCTTGCAGAACCCATCCGCGTCTGTTCAGAGCCCCCTCAATCACATCGTGCTGAAAGTTATCAATGGCTTCACAAGCGTAAACAGAATCATGGGCAAGATATCCATCCAGCCTTACCACTTCGCGCTCAGGTCTTTCCCACAAAAAGCCACTTGATGTTCCATTGGCCCGACTTGCGGCAATGACACAATATGCCGAGCTGAAAACAAGCTCCATTCTTTTGGCTTCCGTGTCGAAGTCCCCGCCAGGTCCTTGTACAATACACAGCGAATCAATCCAGAGATATGGGACACCAAGTGCTCGAGTCACCTCGATTGCATGTCTGAATGTGTTAGGGAAATCTTTTATATCAATACCAGCACTTAATCGAGCGTCAAGGTTGTCATTTGTAGTGCAGAAATGATCGTGTTCTTTCCCATTGCCCCAAGGATGTGACAGGGCGATGTATCTCAGCTCACCTCCCGTCGGGCACTGGGCGTTCACTGTCTCGCGAAGGAAGACCTTCGAGCTTCCACCATCAACTTGACCCACTTCAACCAGGCGAGTTGGCGGTTGGACGTGTGATCTATCGGCGGGATGACATTGGGGATGATGCAAGTCGCAATCTTGAGTCCATGCTAAAAGGAGGTCGTAAAACGGGGCACTTTTGGGTGGAAAAAGCTTGGGCAGTCCAAAGTAAATATCATCAGAGTGTAGATGGTTTCTTTTTGAGTTATCTGCTTTCCTTTGTTGATTAATGTACTTCTGCGTCTGGCAACAGTTCTACGTACCTGAAACTTTGGAAAGTGAGAGTAAGGGTATTTTCGATTTGTCCATGACAAGTAAGGAGTCAGATCTCCGAACATGCACAACCTCCATGCTGTTGTAAGCAGATGGGGGAATAGAGCGGTAAACAAGGCTATGCAGCGCACACTGCTGACTCTTGGATCTCATGGTTGCCATAGTCTCCCTTATCATAGGTTCGTCGCTCCGATAGTCAAGTTTTCTGCATTCGTCACATAGTTTTGTTCCTTCTTGAGACATAGATATGCTGTCCGTGATGGCTGTTTCGTGACGCTTCAGGACTCCAAGAGCTATAGCTTTATCTTCCATCAGGTTCCAACTGTCATTGAACTGTCCAAGTCAGGATGATGATAGTATAGGGAGAGCTGTTGTACTTACTGCCTATGCGGTGAAACCATGATCAGTAGGGTAAAGACTCCAACCTCAGGTTTATTATGCAAACTTACAATCTTAAGTTAAATCAACTCCCAGGTCAGTTTATAAAAACAGTCTATCAGAGCATGATTAAATATTGCTTACGTGCTACGGAAAGAATCTGCATCAGCCCTTTAATTCTTAACAAACACTTCAGAAGTACTTATAACTTACACTCTATAAGATACGGCAATGTGTGGTGAGCAGCGGTTTGAGACGAAATTGTAGCAGGGACATAACTCACATACTAAATTCAAGATCAGCTATCATCGATTCATTGCTGGCGAACTCCTCTCTTATGGTCTAACTCACAGTCTATAATACAAGATGGGATCGGAACCAGTTAGCCATCTAATGTCGCCTCCGATTTGCCGCCAATGTACCTACATCCTGTTTCGTATCAGCCTTTGCCACAACGAGTCAGTCCAGAGCTCGTACCAGATTTGATGGTTTCGATGCTGAGCCTGAACTGGTCGACAGGAAGCTCTGCCTACGAACCTTTTGAGGACGAGGAGCCGAAATTCCGTGGCGACTTTTACCCGAAGACAGGTATGTACCTCCTTTATGTTCATCGTCAGCGGCCAATCTCTTGATCTTTTGCAAGGCCCTTTCCAAGTCATCTGCACTGGCACGGCATCGCTTGATGTCGTCCTGGCTCATGTTTTCCTTTGGGAGATCAATAACAAGGAGCTTATCCCGAACCAATATGACAAGGTCTTTGATCACGCTTGGCGTGGCACGATTGCATTCCGGGTCGACTTCCAAGATGTGGTCAATCCATCTTCGCGCCGCGTCACTCACTTGAGCTTGCCTTGTGCTGAGATCAGCTGTAAAGTACAGCGTTTCTCGATACGCATCGATATCCTCCCCTTCGTTGTAGAAGCTCTTCAGTCCCTCTTCATAGCCGTATAGTAGCCAGATCGTATACTCAAATATGATACAGCCCATAGACCATATATCATAGCGGCGTGAGCGAGGCACTCGAGAATTCATGGTGGTGATCACTTCAGGTGCCTCGTAGTGAGAGGTTGTATATTTCTGCTGGGTTGGGTCCTGTCTCTGGGTAGTAGCGAATGCGTGTTGCTTGGCAAGACCGAGGTCGGCGATTTTGAGGGTTCCAAGCCACGAAGACATTTCATCTCTGAAATGGAGGATATTGTCAGGCTTAAGATCCCCGTGGCGCCAATGCTGCTCTTCACCGTAGTCGCTGGAGTCATAATCGTCGTCTGAGCTTACTCCCTCGAAGCGTATCTTTGGAACAGTTAAGCGATCACCTTGGCCCTGTGGTAAAATTGTTCTAGATCTCGACGGAGGGTTCTTCTTTCTGAGATCTGCGGATGTTGCCCTTGCAGTTCTCGTTCTGGTGTTAGTGCCGTGTAATTTTGAGAGCGCACTTGCGATCCCAGTTAGTTCTTCCAGGACTCTCATGACCTTGTCACCGTCTAGGACAAATCTGTCGTGAGGCTCATTCTGCCATATATCCCGTAAAGTGCCCCCATTAGCCCACTCGAGCACAATGAATCTTCTTTCTCCTTGTTTGAAGGCAGTGGCCTGACTAATGAGATGTTTGTGACGAAGCTCAGCAATCTGAAAGAGTGCATTTGCCTCATTCAGCCATGATACATGTACGTTATAATTTGGCTCGCTCAGGCTTTTCAATTCTTTCAGAGCGACCCGCGTCTGATTTATGTTTGGCTATTGAAATGTGAGCGATGGCTTTTATCGTAACAAGATGCTTACCTTTAATGACCCACGGCCAATTTGATGACCAGGATGAATTACAGCCTCAAAGACGGTACTGAAATGGCCATCCTTCTGGGTCTTACCCTTCTCTATAAACGGCAGTATGTGCTTAGGGTGGAATTCTTGAGATGAGCATTCCATGCTGAGCATTGGTGCACAAAACATCCATTGATCGTTGTAAAAGCTCCAGACATCATGAGCATCCCAGCGATGAAAAGCCTCCAACGCCTTTTCATGACTGCAAACTCTTTGAAGTCCTTCAGTATGAACCTCGCAGTACTTATCTTCTGAAGTAAGGTCGCGGATCGGGAGGTGCTCGTCTGTCATGCCATGATCCTTGAAAGTGCCCATAATGTCCTGAAGGTTACCGTGGTGCAAGGACGCAGTCAAGAAGAGCTTTTTTGCATCGTTGCATATAAAGTCTACTAATTCTGGCTTGGCATTGGGCAACAATAGCTTTACCTTGTCGGGCGTCACAAGGCCTTGAATGTCGCTTTCGGGAAGAAAGCAAGTTTCGCTGATCACGCTATTCTGTAGAGAACGTCGAATGTTGTTGCGCAATCGATTGAGTTTCGTTTTGTCGACTTCGGGTGAGGAGGACCCAGTGAGGAAGTTCCAAACAGTAGTCATAATTTCCGAGATCATAGGTATTGTAAGATGCAAATAATCCGATCTAACCATCGTAGTCGCGGAGACGGTGTAAGACAGGTATGAATTTACAGAAGGGCTGTCATGCGAGACAAGAAACGATGCAGGGAATGAGTGATGGCAGGACTACTGCTTTTGGCCGTAAGAACCGATCAGCCTCACTTTTCTTCATGGTTGCATCACCTACATTTGATGCATATGCAAGTACTCTACGCTGTGATATGACCTACATGCACTCACATCTGTGTGACTGCTGCCTGATGTTGAACCTATTAAGTGATTGCAAGGAAACGTAAGATCTCTATCCTAAACAATCAAAGTTCTTTGGTAGATTTAGATAAACTTATTATATGTTAGTGTAGATTCAGAGGGTCTTAGACTAAATGTATTTGTAGCTCGATCTAATGTCATCGTGTCCTGGGGCCTGTATGCCAATGTCACCTGCCATTGTGGAAGGGTTCTGCAGTCTTTATTGCATTATCACACCTCGTTGACGAATGGGGCTTGCATTCTACATAACTGGCCCAGCCACAATTCGGCTGAGCCGAGAGATTACATCATTGCGGACTCGCAACCTTGTTACCTCAACAGTGGGTTGGTTCTACTTAAAATCTGCCTTGGCAACGTGTTTTGATGCGTACTATTTTTGTTATTGGTTGCGGTTGAATACTTCAATCGTTGAGAGATCGATAGATGCTCTCAATCCAATGCGAAATCAGGCTGTGAGAATGCCATGCTATGTCCGGGGTGGTGTTGTGCTGCTGACAGGCGGCAAGGGTATTCTCAGCCAAGTGGTGTCCTGTTGGTGCATTCGCTTACATTGAGGCCTGCCACTCTCCACCCGGTGTACAATACAGGCTACGACCCCGAAGCGCCCACCAGCCCAATTCGCTCTTTTCGCCTTCTTTTCCCCCTCCTCTTCGATAATGACCAGCTTACTCAATTTGACTCGGATGATAAGAAGCTCAAAGGTCCGTCTGCCTTATGAGGCCGCCGAACCGCAGAGCCTCACAGTTCGCACAGGAGCCCACTCATGTTCTGCATCCTTAGATCGCAAAGCAAAGAAATATTTTAACCCCTGTGGATCTTTCTACGGTGTAAGGGGTATTGTCAGCCAAAAGGAAAGCGTTCATTGCCAACCACAGGCAAATAAAGCCATCTCAACATCAGAATGGCACTCTACAAGCAATTAAATAAATGCCTCATCCCCTGTCACGACGACTCAGAATTCCTACCACTAAACGAAATTAGTGCTAGAGTGACTGAAGCCAACATCAAGTTGGAAATCCCCGTTAGGAAGCGATGCTTCTCAAATCGCGATCTGCCACGAAGAATACTGAACCAGGCCCGAATCGTATTTTCCATTCTCGTTCTTATTCAAGAAACGCAGGGGATTGTTGATCTCATCTGTCGGGATAATATCCGGGATGAAGATCTTCCTCTCGCTCGACAATCCGTGAGTGGAGATGATGAAAACGTCCTTGTATCTTCCAAGACTGGCAAGACTTTTCCTTCGTTTTCCTTCTGGCCGAGGGAGGCTAGAGTGCGAGACTTTCTGAACTATCAATGGCTGGTACAAGCGCCTGTGCTGAGCTTTCTCGGCCAGCACATCTCACTGGACCCAAAATGCCCTCTTCCCCTAATAGACTGTATCATGAAATGCAAAAGTGGCCCGAACAGCGTGCTACACAAATGCAAAATCCATGGAGCCCACCAGACACTCTTCACGGTAATCATATCCATCGCCCGTGAGGCATTTTAAGCACTAACAAGACCTAGAATGAACCTGAGCCATATGTTGCTGTCAAAGAGGTTAACAATGATGAGGCTTTCGAGAACGAAAAGGCAAATCTTGAGCTGACACAATCTCTAAACCACGAACACCTTATCAAACTGATCGCTACTTGTCAGAAAGGACCCATATGCTATTTCATATTTCCTTGGGCTGGCGGTGGAGATCTTAGAGACTTTTGGAAAGCCAATGACTCACAATCGCGGTCCCAGGAACTCATCTTGTGGTCTCTCCGCCAGATGCTCGGCATTGTCAGTGCGATCAACGCTCTACATGGAAAAATTACGCGACACGGAGATATCAAGCCACAAAACATACTTCATTTTCTCAAAGCGCATGATGATGATAGCATGGATAGTAGAGGAAGACTGATACTTGCAGATGTCGGAGTCTCCAAAATCCACCGAGAGATTACCAGCATGAGGCAAGACCCCACAAACTGCCAACAGTCCACGGTCACATACGAAGCGCCCGAAGCACAGTCGGATCAGCAAGAAGGCAAGCCAAGAGGCCGACGGTATGATATGTGGTCTCTGGGCTGTATGTTCCTGGAATTCACTGTCTGGCTCGTCTTCGACTACAGCACCGTCAGAAGTTTCAGAAAGTCTAGGCGTACCCGAGAGGATCCAAAGGACGCCTTTGGAAGCTTCTTCGTCCAGGCATCAGACAATCTGATACAGATCCACTCGGCAGTCATCGAAGCTATCGGTCATCTCCGAAGTCAGTCGCTTTGCAGCGACAACACTGCTTTGGCGGATCTCATCCAACTTATTGAAGATGATCTATTGCAAGTTGACGTCCAGAAACGTATGGAAGCTCCTGTACTATTGGAAAAGCTAGAAAGAATCACTTGTAAAGCCGAACAGAGCTCCAATTATTTGTACCCGATATTGGACGGCAAGGCTGATTAGCATATGAATCACAACAGCATTCCAGAACAGATCACTGATGTTTGATTGGATTTAGTCTTGCCATTCGAGATATGACCAATCAAAAGAAGTGATTGCCTTCGTGTTGATTCCGATTTGTTATTGAGGAAAGACTCAGGCTAATGATGATCATTGGCTCACTCCACGAGGTCGGCCAGGTTCTTATTTGTGCCGTCTCGGCGATGTATACCGATTACAAGTTGCAAAAGATACAGTAAGAAGCCATCATTGTCCATTGACTCATGTTAACCCACACTGACGCCTACATCACAGAGCGATACTTGGACCTTCCTGCTAAGTGAGAGCTCAGTTGTCAGAGCAATGCAAGCTTGCATTTTGCCGTGGGACAAACTTTGTATGTCGCTAGGGTGAGATCAAAGCCTATATCAAGCTCAGAGTCGCAGGTATTGTAATAAACGAGCCGCCCTATCACTCGATGCTGGTCTGTCAAGGGCGGTAGGGAATCTCGAAGAAATTCGCACCGGATGAAGCCACCGATGGTGAAGATGAGTATTTCTGGAAGTTGAGGAGTATCTGGGAGAATAGTAACGATGCGCCAATATATGAGAAGGGTCTTCAGGCTCTTAGGCAATGATGGTTCTTCATAGTACAAATTTCTGACAGACTCACTTGCTAGGGGTCTTAATAGATCTTGGCAAGGAGCATTTGCGTTTGTTGGTCTAGCCCCCAAGGAATACTTTCCATTGCGACACCAGAGACAGCCCCCAGCTTTGATCTTATATGCATTCTATGGAGGTATATTGCATGCACTTGATGACTGTTGGTTTATAGAAGGATGGGGATATGATATTGTAGAAGTAGTTAATAATTTGCTAGGTTCTTATTGGGAAAGTTGGATAGCTTGGCCAGTTAACGTTGTTAACTTCAAAAAAGACAAAAATAGACTAATAGGCTGTTAAATCTTTCACATGCCAAACTCGTCAACGGTTCTGTAATTTTCCTCTCGGGTCATTCACCGAAGCTTTGTTTGACCGGAAACGTGATCTTGGATTGACTGAGCGCTAGCAGATTGACTTTTCTGCGTCTTATATATCAGCCAGGGCACTGAGTACATTACTCAATCATCTCAATTTGAGTTCTTTGCCGTTTTCCGGCGCCTGAGGCTTCCTTCAACCCCTCAATCTTGTCACGCTTACATTGAGTCCCCATCCACCAAATGACAGCCAGGGCCCTGCAATCCACGCGCCCAGTCATTCTTTCTACCCCCACGCGTTTACTCCAAATCTTCTTGCCATCAATTGCCGCTTATATCTCGGGTGGCTTGAAACATGATCAATTCAAAGGTGCCAATGTGATCAAATCGTGCGACAGTTTCGTTGTACCCGCGCGGTAAATTGAGGCTTTGCCAATTCTGCACGTTTTTGGGCAGAACTTTGTACTGCGAAAAAGAACATCATGTGCTCATCACCATACTGGCAGCGTACGTTTTTAGCCTTTTGGCCTGCGGTATAAGAAGCGTGATCTCCCAAAAGTGGGTGCTGGTGAAGTCACTCGGGGCACGGGAATCATTCTTAAAATGACGTTGAGTTCCCTCAATGATGGTGATGCCCCTCCCTCCCACTAATGTTCATCTTTGCGTTCCAGCGTTCCATTTACTTCATAATGCTATATCGCTTCTTGTTGTATGTCTCCGTTCTAACTAGCTTCACCGTTGCTGCACCCCCAACCGAGCTAGCTACCCTTGCCATTGATGCTCGCTCTGGCTCAAATGTTGGAACTGCGGGGAATCATGCGTTGGAACGACTTGAGCGCCGTTGTGACAAGGTTGGGTCATATTTCCTTCTTGTCAACGCGACACCCTGGAAAATGACCTTGTCTAGAAACGTAAGCTACCAGATGAATCAATTCAAGTTTCCCAAAACCATCAAGCCAGGTAAGAACCACTATTCTTGTCGTTAGTTTGGCTGAACTGATTGGGTACTAGGTACATCCAATAGAATCTACATCCAGGCCAAAGGCCACAAAGACGATGCTGGTGAAGCAAGCTACAAATTCAAAGACCTGCCTGGCGATCCTGATTTCGAGTTCAAATACAAGTCCGAGACGGCTGGTATCCGATTCACAAAGCTTAAGACACTCAACAACAAACGAGGCTCGTTTCACAAGTTGGCATGGCATTGGGATAACAACGTTCCCTTTATCATCGCCAGCTCTGAGAATGATCCTAAAAATCCTTCACTTTGGCCGTGGGTTGTTTCAAGCAACCCTCCTGAAGACTGGATGCACTCTATTTACCCCCGTATCGCGTGTCTCACACTGAGGGAGCTGGCCATACCCGGAACACACAACTCAGGCATGTCCTGGTTCCATAGACCGTCGTTTTTCGGCACCACCGCGAACGCCCAAAATCAGAAGCTCCACATCCCAGAGCAACTGAAAAACGGTGTTCGCTGGCTGGACCTCCGTCCTTCCAAGACTGGTGGCAAGTGGGCAACTGGCCACTTTAGCTTTGGTTGGGGCAACTGGCATGGAGGCAATGGCGAGTACCTCGATAAGATCATTGCGGACGTGAACGATTTCACCAAGAGAAACAAGGAGCTTATCATCATCAATGTTAGCCACGGTCTAAACTCGGATACTTTCAAAGGCAAAAAGAATGCACGTATGACCCAGAGAGAATGGAATGAGGTGATGACGAAGCTGGAGAAGCTCAACTACCGCGTCGAGAACCGGAGCTATGTTCGTGACCTTACGAAACTCCGGGTCTCTCAACTCATCCCTGGTCGTGCAGCTGTTATTATCATTATAGACGATGTCATCGATAAGAAATATTACAACGGTTCCCAAGAGTCTATCAAGCTAGCTCCAGTCGACGTTTCTGCGTTTGCGAAAAAGGGGTTCTTCCAACGATCTCAGTTTCCTCTAGTCGACCACTACGCCGAAACAAAACACCAGAAGAAGATGGCCGCCGATCAGTTGACCAAGATGAAAAAGCATCGGAAATCCCCAAAGTCGAAGATATTTCTTCTCTCCTGGATCCTGACCCAGCGAATGAAACCTCTCATTCATAATGCCGAAATGGCTAACCGAGCTCTCATTGAGTTGCTCTGGCCAGCAATGTCTGCATCGACATATCCAAACATTATCAGCGTTGATGCGTATCCTGATAATAGAGACTTGGCCGCACTAGCCATGGCAATCAACTATCACTTTGCTCCGCTATGTGATATCCATACCCCGAGCGTTGGGCAAGATGGCTACGGTGAGAGCTTTGAGAGGAGGCCAAAGCTAATAGGGTCGGATGCCCTGCCTTGGTTGAATGACACTTCTTCGAGGTGATTGGCCTGTGACTTATGACGGCTGGAGTGTGAAGCTGACCGTAACGAGAATGGGGTCTGGGTACGGTAGATATAAGAAGCTGGAGAGAACGACAAAGGAGGATTTTTGTTATGCTCGTGCCAAAATAATTACAAGCACGTTAGCCATTTTGAAAGCACTGCCGTATCCCATATGATATGAAATGTAAAACATCATATGTAGTATCACCCTCCTACAATTGATCATGCTTCCGGGTTTCATCCCACCAACAGCCCAGACCAAACAAATGATAATTGTAACTAAGTGGTTTCACCTCATCATGTGCCATTGCAGCCTCAACGTCAACCTTGTGGCCAGGAAGTACTGATGTAGCTGGTAGGTTCGGCGAAGTGTCATTCTTCCGGGGACCCCACTTTCGGTCACGTCTCGTAGTGGCCGAGACAGCCACTTTCGACACAACAGTAGTGAGGCGTTCTTGATGAGTCATTCAGTGCCGCATTTGAGTCTAGAATCCATATGCCAACCCTGGAGATTGTCACCATTGCGTCCAGCTGAACGAGTTTGCATTTCCCAGCGAAAAATGTCGCAGGTGAGACCGAATTGCTTCGCGGATCCTTCCAATGGCTGGTTTTTGGAGGAGTCGGGTTGACGAGCCTCATCTCAGTCAATTTAATTGGACATCGGCGTCGTGACCAGTCCCCGGCCCTCTTAATATCCAGCATTTCCCCAACTTTCGACACTCATGGCCTCTGATCACTTATCGAAAGAGCAAACGGGAAAGAGAATTGGCCTATTCTTTGCTTATCTGCGCCCCTTATTTAAAGTGTCTATTATTTACATTTAAGACTGCTTGCTAATCCATTCATCGAATGTTGTATGGCAGTCTTTTGATAGGCAAATACCCTGGCCTAGTTAGTGGTGATATTCTGTGCCACGAGGACATTTGTCCAATTGGGCCTAGGACCCCTCTTCTCACACCCATAAATCTGGCCTGCTTCATGTGCTTCCCTTATCGCATGAACGATGCTTTTGCGACCATTAATATATCAGTCCCACCGGATCTTTCGCGCAGGGCAATGTCCTTCCCGAAATCACGTCGTCTCCACGATTGGCAGAAAGATTGGCCAAGCGCCTGTCGTTTATAAGACTACACAGGCAACGCCACCAGATGTGACATTACACTTGATGCCGCTAGGAGGCTCAGTCACATATGGCGTTGGATCTTCGGATGGAAATGGATACAGGAAGGTCCTGCGAGATCTTCTTCTTGCCAATGGATATCAAGTCTGTATGGTTGGTTCACGCAGGGCTGGGTCGATGCATAACAACGAACACGAAGGATGGCGTGGCTATCGACTTGACCAAATTGAGAGTAGAGCGAGACGATCGGTCGCGACTGTCAACCCGAACGTCTTCACAATCAACGCCGGATCCAACGACTGTATCCAGAACTATGAGCTTGGTTCTTTTCGGGAGCGAATGAACAATCTTCTCGAATATCTATGGAAGACCTCTCCCCTCTCTACAGTCGTCTTATCAACGCTACTACTAAACGCGGACGAGCAAGTCAATTCGAGAGTTCTGGAGATCAACACTCATCTCCGAGACCTCGTTATGCTGAAGGAAGCCGAGCGAAAAAGGATAGTCCTGGCAGATATGTACAGTACGAAAGGCCCCAAACTCGATGATTTGATGGATGGCACCCATCCCAACGATGATGGGTACAGCAAAATGGCGTATGTTTGGTTTGACGCCATTCAAAAGGCCCTCGCAAACGGTTTCTTTCTTAGATGAGACCAGCAGGACAATTTTCAGTGGAGGTATTCAGCATAGACTAGAATGTTATCCTGACCACAGGATCCTCGGGCAAATTTCACTATAATCAACTCACCCTAGAGCTTCTTCTCTTTGAGGGCTGTTGTGACTCGCTTTGTGTAAATCGATTGGGGATTTCTATGCAGTTTCAAAGCCATTGTGACAGACGAATCAGAGTAACTCGCGTCTTTGTATGAGATAGACTCCGTAGTTGTACGATAACAGGTTCATGTTTTCCCGAAACTGTCTTGACCAAATCATCATTTTACTCTTTATTAGGGCTATGTACATATGGCTTTCCAAAAACTGAAGCCAACTAGAATTTTGTATTATATTGGCTTGATATGTCTCTTTGAGATGTCATAAGTAAGCTCCTCCGCAAGTCTCTGTTTTTCAGACATCAGCCCCTTGAGCTTCTTACAACGCCGCTTCCTGATTCCCTCCATCTCAGCGTTTTTCTTCAGAAGGTTCTTGCGTTTGGACGTAAGATAGCGTTGACGCTCCATGAACCATGGGATCCAGAATGGCCTTCTCCTGCTTTTTGCTCTGCTGATTGCACGACGCTCAACGTCAATACTGACATCGCAATCGAGGATGGCATTGCAGTTGTAGTCCATTTTTTCCTGTAGCTTCTTCTGTAGTTCCTCCTCCTTGGCAATCTTGTTCTCAACGGCCATTGTCTCGAGATATGTAGCTGTGGCCTTCTGGGCATTCCTTTTCAAGCTCAAATCGGGTATAGAGTTTGGTGTATCTTCCGTTACAGGTATATCTGGCCTCTCCTCTACTGTGGGCTTCTCAAACTCTTGCTGAGAAATGTCGTAGTTCAATAAAACTGGTGGCGCCTCAAATTTCTGTTGCGTTTGATCGTAGCAAGGAATGTCTAGTGGTTCGGGAGTTTTTGCTTCGCACAGGTCAGAGGGCTCAACCGTCGACGACGACATCAGCATGTCGGGAGGGTCTTCTGGTTCTGATTTAATTGGTTCCTCCACTGGTCGCGTAGTATCCTCCTTGCTAGTAGATGCCTCAGAACTTGAGGTTTGCTTCGTTTGAGCTGGAGCGACGATTGTCGAAATAGCTAGGACGATGCAGGACTCAACCGAGGAATCTCGATGATTTCTGACAACTTCATCCATCTCGGCCGAGTCCCCCTTCGACGTGCCACTCTCATTCTGCGCCATCGTGTCGACAGGTCGCGCTTGTTGAGTTGCGCGACGCCGATGACTAATGAGTGATGTTGGTGAGGAAGAGAAGGGCGGGCGGTTGATTGCTTCAACTAGTTTCTTCAGCCGAGGGCGACAACGGAATTATGTCGGCTGTCTGCAGTTGATTAGTCTAGTAGACGCGGGGCGATACAAATGGCACGATGACGCGAAACAGACGGGGCCATGCAGATGACGCGTCTGGCTGGGGTTGTTCTGCGTGCGGACTGTAGTGCTCATCTCGAGATGCAGTCATTGAATGAACTTCGCGTCCAGTCGACAAAGAGTGCTTGATGATCAATGTTGCTTGAAGATTGGATGTTGAATTGATGCGTTGATGATGTTAGGTTGGATTTTGGTGTTTTCTTGGCCTTGATTCAGGTTCACGTAATCGGATCAGTGGGGTCATAGCGGATAGCAGATAAGCAGATAAGGATTACATGTACAGCACAGACCTAAAATACCACAAAGAAAGGCCATTCATTCTTTTAATTCTAATTTTTCTCTCTTTTCTCAAATACCAAGTCTAGCAGCTAACTATTGAACTTGTATATTTGTTGATGCCATTGCCCCCAACTCATTTAGTACAGCTTTCATTACTGACTGATCGGAGCATCACGCGGGTTTGTTCCGCTGTTCCGTATCTCGTGTTCGCTGCCTAGTGCCCGCGATGACAAAGAATCGTGAGCTATATATTCAGATGAACAAATCCTTATGAACAAGTCCTTGAAGGACTTGTTCCTTCTCACTGCTGTTAACAAGGACGACATTTTGGAGCTGAACACTTATCATTTGATTCTAATCTTACGTTCTGGTGCGATTGTTATGTATAAAAGGGTTCCTTTCCTAGGCAACCGCTAACTAGCAACTGACCTAAGTAGGTGCCTGGCTGTATTTCCAAGTAGCCGTGTCTTCCTGAAAGTCAGTTCTTGTATTTTTATGCTGCGACTTGCAAAACATGAAATATTTAACTGACAGAGCGGCAAAATTGGAGAACAAGATCTCGATTTTCAGGGACCACAGAAAAACGATGGAGGATGGTATGACCAAGGAGATTGAGCAGATTCAAGTGCTAATGTGGAACTTACAAGATGAACAATCCTTTGCATATATGTTCTCGAGACTGAATATTCTTGAGGAAAGATTGCAATGCGTCCGGGAGGCGGAGCCAAAGTTACTGAATGACTTGGCGAATGTTCGGGCCATAATCGCCCAACTCGAATGGGGGTTGGCCCAACAGGCTGTTCAGCCTCTACCTAGCAAGGCCACTATGCTAATCAATCCCGGCGACAAAGATACAAAGTACCCGTACCTCGATTCTCGATATTGCCAGGTACAGAAAGCCGAGCAATCCAGAAGAAGCTTCTCCTGGGGCTTCATCACTAGATTTAGTGGAGACACAGAGTCCACAAGATTCCGCATTCTCCATAGCAAGGCAAATGAGTGCCCGGTACATGAGCCCTGCGATCACTGGAGATACCTTGATCCTAGAGAATGGGCTACGCCAGAGGAAAACGCTGTCGATCTGCAACTGGTATGTATGCATAACGAAGCTATTGCCCCAGGCAATCATTTGATCGAGGGGTTGAAGAGGTATGATGACGAGGCACAAGAAACGTCTAAAATACACGGACCGTCCTTGTTATATCTTTGATGCTCTGAAACCAGACTTCAGCATCGTTGAGAAGCTGGGGTTTCAGGTGTTGACGTGGAACCTGATAGGTGCTCGGTGGGAGGAGATAATGGATCAATGCGGCCGGTTAATTCAGCAACCTCTTTGAAGTTATACGGTTTCTCCAGCAGTCAACTTTAGCAACGCTACAACAAAAGGACAAGTCAACATTGAAAATATCGCTTATATAAATTATCCAAGGACTAAATAGCGTGATCTGCGAAACAGGACTCCAAGTAACGCTTGGGACAGCGCAGTATGTAACGTGTTTGAGTTAATATGTACCTACAATTGGAAGCTCCAAGCTGGAGTCTACATAGAAGCATTAACCCCATGCCTTTTCAGCTACTCTGGCGCCAATGAGTTGATGAATTTTCTCTCCAGGATGCCCTGTATTGGCCCATAGCTTGAAGAAGTCAGTACATGAAGATAGCTCTGTGTGAAGTTAACTTACACAGCCTTTGCCGCTGGGGTCGACGCATGTTGAGTTCGGTGCCCCCAGATCTTGGGGCCTTAGGAAAGCCTCATAGAATATGTCCCATATCTCTACATACGTGACCTTTGCATCCGGATGGGCCTTCCGAAAGCGAACAGTGTTTTGCCTCAGAAGGCTGTTCCATCGATTCACAGCGTAGGAGACCATCTCATAGCTATGATGCGTGTCATTGTTCTTGTGTGCTTGATGCGAAGGATATAATTCCTTGGCTACATACTCGTTAGATGGAACAAGGTAAGAGAAAAGACTACTCACGTGGGATTTCGATAAAGACAAAATTACGAATTCCGGTATCGTAGAGGATCTGGGATAGCTCAAAGATACGTCGATTTGCAGCCGCCAGTACAGCGCCCTGGCCCCTTTTGTGCGACACGACAGACAAGTCGTTGAACCCGAACCAGACTGTCGCCACTATGTTCTTGGACGTCCAGGCCGCGTAGTGAGGTCGATGGCCGATGCTATCCTGAAAGTGAACGATCTGCTGCGCAAATGAGAACGCTTTTGTGCTCCTCGGTGGTATTATCAACCCATCCACTACTGCCGCTGACCGGGCAAAGATATACGCCAGCGTAAGCGTGGTGTTGAATTCAGTCGCCATGTAGGTAGCCCAGTTATAACCACCAGACGATGTGTTTCCTGGTAACGCTGGATTACCAATTGGATTCAACGCGCTGGGTGCCTCTACACGGTCGCCTTTTGGTCTTTCTGTCCTCTGCATGTCGTCCACTCCGGGTCCGGTCCTAGTATACGTGTAGTTCGTTCGGAAGCCGCTGCGACTGTAGGAATCCCCACTTCCATGGTGTCAGCAAACTGTTCAATCTTGCGAATCCAAGATGATGCTCACAATGCGACAAGGAAACGCTCATTTGGTTCATTCGGCTCATTCGGCTCCTCCGCTTGAAACGAAATCTTCACTGGCCTGACGACATGGGGTTTTGGCCTCCCTGGCAGGAAGGGAAGTGCAAGAAAGACGAGTATTCCGGTTATGAAGACAGCCGCCGTCAAAAGTCGCGCTGACACCTTGTCTTGTGACATTGTTGATTTGCTAGGACATTGCTAATGGAAGAACAAGATGGTGCGACAGACAGGAGCAAGGTCTTTCTTTATCCCCCTCTCTTCATCCTCCCTTCACATGTGGCTTTCGTAGTAAGTCTCAGCCAGCCTCCTCTGCAAGAAGCATTTTCTCAAGTCTCCGTCAGAATGGTATTATTGTCTCAATGCAAGGAATGCGATAAACAGCTTGGCCCCACATTTGAACACCTGTTCACATTAGCCCTATCAACGTCCTGTCTCACCTCTTTATGCATAAACAATAGTTGGCCTGATAGTGGGCCAATGCTCTCCCTTGCATCTTGGCACGATTACCCGAATTCCGCAAATTACGTGTTGTGATAATCTCTGACTCGCAAAGCATCTTCCGCATTCCTTGTTATTGACGCGATCTGGGGAACAAGGTATGTCCGGTGATGCAAGTTAGTGAGCACAGAAGCCAGAGTTCATCGAATACCAGCCACTTCAGATTAGAGATCACCCCAGCTCGCTCTACATGTATCGACCAGCCATTCATGCCAAATCAACACCCACCGATGAAAATGTTCAATAGTTAAAGAATGGCACAAATACCCTTTATCGACAGAAAACAGATAGTAAGATTATGGTACCGTGTTTATCTAGGTGCTTCGTATGCGATCTAATGCGCGGTAGCGTCTTTGTATTGCCTCAGGCGAAGATACTACCCCTACAAAGACTGATCGGCATCAGACAACATTAAGAAAGTCGCTCGGTGAGTAGAAGCTGAATTGATCCATGGTTTCTTTGCATGCTTTTGTGACCACACGAAATGTGGCGGTAGAGACTGTAACGCCAATGCTTCTCAAACACTGGTTTGTCCCTCAGATGATCTGCTGAGTGGAGGCGGGCTCTGTGCCATATTCAATCTTAAATCCAGATGTCGCGAGTCCTAAATATTGAACTTTCTGGTGATGCCAAGGGCTGTTAGCTATTGGCTATGGAACGATAGGGCTACAGCCCGACAACTCTAAATCAGACATTTTGAAACACACTTTAGGCAACGACCACCACGTGCACCACCGCCCAAGATAGACTTTCCTGCTTCCCAAGTGACCAGAGATTACTGAGTTGTATTTGTTGGTGGCGTGGGCTCGAGTGTGACAGCCCAGAATAGCCACCTCCACCACAATCCATTTAGCTTTGTTCATGAACTCGGGATCATACGAGTCGGCGTACATGATGAAAGTGGCAAGTAGGTGCCTGTTTCTCAATCGATCATTGGCCAAATGGAGAATGCCGCATTCTTCTGCAGACAACTGTGGAGGCTGGGGCCACTGTTGAAGTGATACGTTGCGAAATCGAAGTGGCGCAGACGCGCAGCTCGTGGCGATTTCCGGCGTGTTTGACATAAAGGCAGCTTGCTCAGAAGCAATGTACCTGACGCCATCGACTGTATCCTCGCTTTGGCTTGTTCCCACCTCCAACTTGTGAGGGGCATACCTTTTCCAGCCGAAGGCGAATCGTTGCCCGAAGTAGCATACTGTTTGTGTCTTTCCAGCGCCATAATCGACAAGGAACAGATCCCCAATTTTGTGATCCGCGGCTCTAAAGAGCTTCTCGGGAACCGGATTGAACTCTGGCGCGCGTGCCCGCTCTGCATTTGCTAACGGGCCATTGTTGTATTGGATCCTAAAACACCCCTTGACACCTCCGGGGAGCTCCTGCAGCCGTTCCAAATGATGCTCTGTGCTTACAAGAGGCAGCTCCACTACCAAGTAATCCCATAGCAAAGCGATGGCCTGACACTCAGGCCAAAGATTGGCAAGATGAAGGATCATGTCTTTGGATGGTATATCCACCGGGACAATCCGATCAACGATATCATCCCCGACTTCGATATAGTCGCCAATCGCAAAGTCTCCGATGAGAGGCAGCAAGGGAGGGTCTTCGGCATTTCTCCAAATGGAAATGGCCCCAGCCACGGAAAATGGCGGGCCGTCTGGTGGACCGCCGTGGCATTCCATGATAAGAAAGGGTAATGATTCATTATACGCGACGATGCGATACCTTTCCCCGAGATACTTGTGAAGAGTAGTGAACTGATTTTTGGGAACAGTCATGGAGCCATCACTGTCCCAGTAGCTAATGTCATCCAATTCTTCCAAGGCTTCCAATGCGTCCGACGCCATGGCGATAGCAAAACTGTGGGAGAAGAAGATGGGAGAAAATATGCGTCAAGGGAAAAGGGTGCTGCAGGCGGGGTAAGATATATATTTCGAACAGAGAAAACTCTGACTGAATGGAGTTTCTCTTGAGTGTGGTTGAGTTTAATATTCCATGCTGACTCTGAGGCGCCAAAGTTAATCTGATACTTCTAAACCTTGGATATCCTTTACTACACGTTCCTGTTATTATTCAGTATGTCATGCAGACGACTGATGAAAGTTACTCCCAGATATCCGAGGTCAAGTGATATACTCAGTAGTCTACTGACAAAGAACACCTCGCTCCAAGAATCGGTCCTCATGTTGTCTGCTTCCTAATTCTCAGGGCATCCGATCAGGGCGTAGAGAATGAGTCACGATCTGGGCTTCCGCGTAGAGGTCTGTTCACAAATCTTCACATCCCATCAAAGATTAGAACAGAGCAATTGATCGATTCTTTCAGTGGTTGATATTATCGTCGAAACGCTTACAAGGAAAAACAAGCTCTTGTTCACCATGGACAGTGTGGTATGTCCATCGCTCAGAGATTCAGAATAGATAATGTGACAAGGTTAACTTTGATTCAGGAAAAGAGGCAGTCGTGTTCTGCTCTAGCGATCTTATGGTGCTAGATTCCTTTACGTTTCAGCAGAACATTGATGGCAAATCGAGGGTGTATATAGAGCTGGACCCGACCACCACTCTGCATTCAATCATCCATCCAAACAAGAAACTCTCTTCTGATCCAGCATCTGTAAGTCACAAAAGTCCCAATCGCAATCCCACCAATATCCCTCAACATCAATCCTCCACTCACGCCAATACTCACCATGGCTAACCCCCCAGCGTCTGAGTTTGTCAACACTCTTCCCCTCCTTTTCTTGATGATGTTCTGCTGTGTTTGCTTGAAGGACTTTGTAGTGAACACTGGCTTGGGTATCTACGATTCTGTGCAGCGATTTCTTGGGCGCTGCTGCAGGGCGTTGTACTGGACCCTGTGCTTGATCCTGTTCATGTTTGTTGTTGCTTTGTTCAAGGTCCTAACTGGAGACATGAACACCCATGGGGGCCACTCTCGTGGAGGTTAAAATGGCTACCGGTATTAGTTTGTCGATGCTTTAACTCGCCCGAACCCTTTTCACTCGCTATTACATTTCCTTCTCGGCTTTTATGAACGGGCCTATGGCTCCTACTCAGCTTATTCACGTTTGTTTTTGTTATAACTTATTTCGAACTCAGTCACTCGTTTTATGTTTCCTTTGTTTCCATTTAACTGACTAAGTTCTCACGTTAGTCACAAGGCTTCTGTCGTACTGCTGATAGTTGAATGCGGTTCATGGTGATTGGGTTCTTTGTATCTGGTTCCACTTAGCTTAAATTGATAAATTACAAGTTAAATCTACAACAAGCTCATACCCATTGCAATTTACATTACCTTGTAAACTATATTGTGCATTACTTGATATCTGTTTCAATTTCCCAGTGGAACCTCCATGTATTTGTCCGGGAGAGAGTAAGATGCCTCAGACTAGACAACAAAGACGGTGATACGTTGCCTTTCATCATTTAACATCACCCTGTTATTGAGTGAAACAAGAGCAACGATGCAGTAGAGTGATATACATAGCTTTAGGCTTCAGCATAGTGTGTGCCGCTCATACATGAATAACTCAGCATATAGTCATTAGTATTTATGGAAAGATAGCAAGTCTCTCGCACAATGGAGATCAGCGAAACTGTAGAGATAGAGAAATCCTTAACGCCTTTGTGACTAGTTTAGTGTGCTGCTCTTGAGCTGGTATTGATATACCTTCCTCAATACGGTTCACCACCTCAACCATCAGAAACATAGAGACGGAAGTCTCGAATTTCATCTAATATAGCACCAAGATGAATTTTATTGCTTGGAAATTGCTAGAATGGGTATTCATGCCATTCTCATTCCAAGCAAAGCATTAAGCAGCCTAATTAAGTTCTAAGCAGGCTCGCTGGAGTTGCTGCCCCCTTATCTCAGACGATATGCACCCAATCTGCAGGCTTCAAGGGGATAAAGGAGGGACACAGCCGGAACTTTACGTCTATCCTTTGACTATGACCGGCACGGTTCTTTTATCCTTGAGCATCTTCCTTTACGATTATCTGATAGAGACGAGCACCAAGGAGACAACCTTTCACAGGCCATCCTCGAAGAACACCAAGCGGAGTATCCCGCCAACAATTTATTGGGTACAGCCCGGTCGACAAGTACTTGGAGGCCAGGTATTCGCTCCCTTCTAGTACAGCGATCACAACGAGCCCTGCAGCAGTATACCACCTCGGTAAAAGAAATGGCACCATTCGGAACTACTTGTTTGGACGGCTGTTAACATCACCGTCACGGGGTTTACATTGAAGTTCACTGGTTTCCGAGGCCTGCACTTCGCAGTCTCTTTGGCTCACTTTGGAGCAACTCTGCTTATGAGTTCGTACAAGTGGCCCTTCGAATGCAGTGCCTGAAACCTCGTGACAATTACCTTGCACAAATTCGCCCCACCATAACTGGGCACGAGCTAGACTGGCTTAAACTTCGTCTTGACCTGGCTAGACTGAACGCAGGTCCACCATTGAGAGCGGCACAAAATATGGGGTGCTCTCGGGTTTGTCTCCATGGAGAGTATCTGGAGTACTCGACGACAGAGTGTGAATGAAGGCAGGTTCTCCATATGGCGACACAAACAAGGCAACCAATGCACGGATGATACTAAGTTACGGTACGCGACTCGCAGGACTTAGCCAAGCGAGCACGATATCGACCAGGACTGCGATACTGCCCGGAGTCTTGCCTTCGCCATTGGATCTGCATTAAATATTATATGTCTATGCGGGTTCGGAGTAAAGGAAAGTTGGAAAACCACCAAGTCCATGTCTTGGAGCTGTGAATGTGAGATCATTAGATTACTCAAGTGCCTCGCAATAACAATTGATTGATGCCTAAAGCTTATAACGCCTCAACGAGACATATCAAGCCAACACACTGAAAAATCCCATTTAACTTTAGCTTTTAGAAGGCAACCTCGCAATAACAAGTTTACAATTTCAGTCTTTCCCTTACATCTCCGTCACCCTGATATCGAGTGGACATGGGCTCGGCAAAACGACACGGTCATAGAAGGTCTCCTGGTTTTATGGGTAGCGTTACTGAAATACGACCTGGCAGTTGAATTGAGAGATGCAGAAACACTACTAAGGGTAGCTCTGGCAACCGAACTCACAGCATGGAAAATTATTTCAACAGAGCCCGAAATTGCCTAAACTGTCCTTAGCTTGGCTAGTAGGAGGCACAATGCTCACGTTTTCTAAAGTCATGGTGAATCAGACTCTAACTCCATCGCCATCTTGCCAACTCCTACAACAAACTCCCTTACAAGATCTTTATGACGTTCCTGAAGTGGATTCTGGGGATCTTAGCCTACTTTAGGGTCATCGACATTGGATCTTCTACTGACAAGAAAGTTAGCATCTCAGCTCGCCACTGTCTTCATTCAAAGGGGCTTGGATCAAGCGAAGAAGCATTACAGTGCATTACGTCCTTGTTGATATTGCCGCTTAATGTCTAGAGGATGACTGTGGCCTCTAATTTTAAGCTTTAGGCTGCTGCTTGGAGACCACTGGCTTCACGCAGAACTGGTACTGAGACGTACATGGAGGGTATGCACTGAATCACATCACAGTGTGCAAACGGCGAGTGAGCTCCTCCAAGCAACTGAAATCACAGAACGCGTGGCCATTGCACTCGACAATTTGATAAGCAGCTGATGGAGGGCAACATGAGGATATTATGCTACTAAGCGAATTTGAAGAACGTGCTGATGACAGAAGATGGAGCCTAATCTTACAGGATGTTACGGACACGGATTGTTATCCTAGGCTAAGAAGTATAGACAATTGGACATCCATCAATAGTTGAATTACTCAGAAGTGTTTCAGAACAAGATCATAAGGAACCTGTTGGACTTCCACGTGTCGATGCAAGTTAAGAAACTCTATGGCCTTGAGCAATTCTATAGGCCGCCGGCGGCGAAAGGCAACGTCTCAATCGTAGTTCTCCTTGTTACCGGTATATCATACTGCTCTTTCGTAAGTAATGGCACTTACTGGAACATATGATAAGGGCTTTTAGTCAAATACGCTGGCAATTCTTGCGACACCTGACTGAAGTCAATGACTCTGTGGTATTCTGAGAGGAAATGGGACTTAGAAACCGAAAAGATAGTTGCCTCAGAATACAGTTCTGTGGGAACAAAGGAAAATGGTTTACTGATCCAGTGAATTGAAGAAACCTCTTCATTGAAGTAATGGGTGACAAAGGGCTAGAAAGGTCAATGGCTTGTTGAAAGAGAGGCTGCCTTCCCCCCGCCGACCGCCTTCATAGTGAAGCTTGGTTCATGTTGAGTTGTCGTTCACATAAGAAAGTATTGAAGAAGGATTTCGAGTGAATATTCCTCGTAGCTCGTAGTGTCTTCACAAACATCTTGGTCAACAAAGAGCCTGTTGCGATGTTGCCTAGTAGACAAACGAGAAGGAAGCGCGATATTGAATTCACTGCTTCTACAAGGTAACTAGAACTCAGGATGCATTCACGAATACCTGCCATTTAAACATCTTCTCTTCCCCCCAAGTTCTCTCCCTTTCATCCACATCATCCACCCAACTGCCTCAGCCACACATCTGTCCAAAACCACTCTCAACAATTACCAGCCTATTCTTCACTGACGAACACTAGTCATGCCTCCTCGCATGGACATATATCGACGTGGACGTCAACTCGAACGTCTCAGCAATACTGGACATGCACTGCTCAACAGCCTTTTACATAACGATGACTTGCACTACTTTGCAGTGTGCCAACAGAGGTTTCTTGACCCTCAAGAAGAGCAGTATCCAGCCGACTGGCTTAATAAGGACAAGGAGAAACTGAAGAGTATGCTCAACTACTGGCGCAGCAAGATGCGCAAGAACTACTACTTCACGGTGGTCAATGGAACAAGACAGCTCAAAGCACAAAGTGGCCCACGACGCTCCTCCAGACGGATGCGGCGCTGCGGCTACACTTACACTGAAACCTGTGACCTTCCAAGTCCCCGGGAAGAAGAGATAAACGAGTATCTTAAGGTTGAGACAGAGGCTATGCGCAATCACGAGTATTACGACGAAGGAGAGGAGAGAGAAATTGACTATGTCTGAAGTCAAGTCTAAGTAACCAACCGTGCGAGGTTATCGGCATCTCTTGCAGCTCCGCTTTCCGCCCATGGCCAAGCAATACATACAGGAGTAGAATAGTAACATGTTGGGATGTAGATAGTGTTTGCTGTCGATGTTGCAAATCGTCGATATTTAGATCCTGAATCAAGACTTACTCTTACTTCACTAGCATGAATCATTTGTGGCACCAATTTGCATCGCCGAGGACATTAAACTCCGAGTCTGCCATTCGATATGAGCATTAACTTGGAGCACAAGGCCACCGCTACTTATTTACTGATCACGTGGCCTTCTGATGATTGTTGCTCGGGGCTTGTCACTCTGAGGCGTAATACAGTACGGATAATTCTCTCCTATAAAGACGTTTGTGACTCCAAAGCGGCAACTAATCCTCTTATTCCAATCGAACCACATAAAGTAATTACAACGACGGAACCGCTTTAAGCGCCTGAGTGTGTCAGCCGATTGAATAGCGCTTAGCCAAAGAACAAAATAAATGCCGATCAAGCCACGAGATATGGAAGTTTCTTCGGACATAAGAACGTATATTATGTTAGACTATCTCGATCATTCTAGTAACGGTAAGCTCCAGGATCCTATCTGCCATCTCCCGCGGAACAATCCCATCTTCGTAAGTTGCAGTAATAACTGTATCTCCCCCTTTGACACCGCAAACATGAAAGATTGCCCCGTGTGTACCCTGGTTACCATTTACCGCTCCAGCTGAGAATTGCATATCATCAATCCGCCAAAGTCTGGTGTTCTTCCCATCGAACTCTACCTGAGCATTGTCGAAAGAGCCAATGTTAGAAACGCTAAAAGTCGGCTTGAGAAGGAGGGATATAGACGGGAATCCGTTCTCGGCGACTTTCTCTAGGTCAGTTCCCAGTCGCTTCACCCCGATCCAGTACCGTATCGCTTGGCCAAAAATAGCACGTGTCATCTCTTTCTTGTAGTCCTTGACAAGCTTCCATACAGAGTGGGGGTCGAGCGATGTCTCCTTGTCATCTTCGTGTCTGACCAGGACTTGACGGAATGGTCCAAGTTTGTGCCAGAGCTGCCAACTTCCTGCAGCATTCACAAACTTCCCATTTCCTGTTCCGCCACCAACACGAGCCATGGGAAGGCTGGGCCTCAAGTCGAAATTGAAGCGTGTTGCTCCTATCTTTGCGTT
Source organism: Fusarium sp. Na10 (assembly GCA_002234255.1). Classification (NCBI taxonomy): domain Eukaryota; kingdom Fungi; phylum Ascomycota; class Sordariomycetes; order Hypocreales; family Nectriaceae; genus Fusarium; species Fusarium sp. Na10. Next base: position 94,499 of record NJCS01000472.1, on the reverse strand, counting down.
CGGGTAGAATTCAGTACTAAGGACAATGGTAAACATTGTAATGAGTAGAGGCGTAAAGGTAGTTTGATGTTTGCGACATGCTTTGAGTATCGATGACATGTCTTCTGCTGGGATACGACACGACGAAATACGTGTGACGGTTCTCTCTTCTGGCTTTGCCACTGCAGTTGCAGACTTGAGGTGAGGCTTGGATGGGGTAAGATCGCCATAGATACGATTGTTGCCGTAGAATAGCTTGACAAATAGCCACACTAGCTGTGTCCAGATCATCTCCAAGATGCTGTCTTTCCCTTCCCAAACGTCTTCCGGTTCGATGGGGGATCGAACGTTCTCGTTTGCATGAATGATAGTATCAGGAAGAGTGATGTGCAGGCTCTTGTCGGCCGTGAGGGAATCAAGCGCGGCGAGAAATTCACGATGAAAGACCATTCCAGATATACCGTCACCCAAGGAATGGTGATAGACAAAGACAATGTTGTTCCCTTTGACAAGAAGCTTCCACAATGGGCGATCGGGTTCATCAGCAGTCCACCAACACTCATTGTGGGCTCTTTCAAGATCATCAGAAGTAACCTCAGGATTTCTCTGGTCACAATCTAAGAAATCGATGCATTTCTCCAAGTCGATAGCGTGCAGCCTGGCGGTGTGTAGCTCGTGATTACCTCGATTGGGAGATGGTCTCTGGACAAAGACGTGCCATAAGGCAGGATGAGCCTGTATAACAAGACGAAATGCTCCAATGATAGCATTATTGCTGAGTTCTTGTCCATTGGCGCAGGTATATCGCGCAGAAACCAGAATGTTGGACCAGATACCCAGGCGATGGTAAAGGTACCACGTACGCTGTAGGGAACCTGTAGATGAAATTAGTTAATCGGAGGAATAATACCGGCTGAGACCAAACCTGTTCCTTTCACCAAGGTATATGCAGCAGCAGACCTTTTGTCCATTTTGAGCTATTTTGTCAAGACGAGATAATTGTGTTTGTTGTTTGTTATTTGTTGTAAGCACTATTCAGATTAAGTGGAACTCATAGCCTCAAGACAGGAGGTCTGTGAAGACTGACCCTTGCTCGAAATTGGTGCGGGAGGAAGTTACGCCGAAGTTGAACTAAGACGGACTCAGAATAGTCAGAAATTGTTAGGCGTCATGGCGCGTCGCGTTTTATACGCGCACGACAGGGGAGCGATGCAGGCCCCAAGCCAACCATTTACTTGTATTGACAGCTGTCGACTATAGCTAGCCATGGCAAGGGATTAAATATTATATGAGGCTAGTGGTGGTAATTACTGTACGGGTTGTGTTAATTTAATACTTGCGTGATGTTGCCGATGAATGTTCTGAGATAAGATAACAAGCGCTCATGTAGAAACAAGAGAAGTGGGCGAACGTTTCAACGAGCCATATTCACTACCCTAAACACAAGCGCACAGAAGCTGGAACACTAACCCCCAAGTCATTACTTGAATTACATTATGAGGCTAACTATAATTGCGAAGAAGTACAAAGTTATTGATTTTATAATCTTGAGCAGATATTTCCTGCACTTGTAAAGTGTTCCCGGTACCACGAGATGGGTGATCAGCCCAGCACTTCGATCATCACAACAGCAGCTACGATCTTTTCGACCAACCACTGCCTAGATGCCCAGCGTCTGTTGACTCATTTGTCTGTCTTGAAGAATATCAGATCTCCGTCATGATGAGGAACGTGATAACTATGAGTAAAGGGGCTCAGACGTTGTTTTTTTTGGCGGTGAGATTTGCAGTGGCTGGTGGTCATTGCTTTTCAACAACGCTTACTGGACGAAACACCGTCGTCTGCACTGCCAACAGGTTGAAAACGCCACCAAATTTTGGATCAGACAGCCAACAAAAATGCCTTGCATAGCCACTGCGGGGAGAATAACAAATTCAAGACGCTTTGTATTTTCTCCTTCAATATCCCCCGAAGCCTGGCTTCTCTTCCTTCCATCATCCTAACCCAGCGCGAGTCCATCAACAGCCGCCACTAATTCGACGACAATAAATATTTTCCCTTCACACCAAATAAGCCTGCATTATGGCTGAAGCACTAGGCGTTGTCGCGAGCGCAATTGCTGTCATCCAATTATCCAAAGAAGTCATCAGTGCTTGCCAATTCTACATCGAAGCACTCCGCTCCGATGCACCTACGAGCTTACGCACCCTTTTAATCGAAGTATCCACACTCAAGTCGGTTCTTGAGAGCCTAGAATTCATAGCCAAATGCGAGACCTTTACACCCGCCTTGCAAAATCGACTGGCTGCCTCTGACGGCCCCATTGCAGGATGTAAGGCCGCGATGACAGCATTGGAAAAGCTGTTTCCAAAACAGTCTCTTCAGAGCGGGCAGAATGCGTCAAAGCGACAGAAAGTCCAAGCAACATTCGCAACACTGGCCTGGCCTCTGAAGCAGGGCCAGGTGCAGGATCTTCTCCAGCAGATCAGCCGCCATAGGGATGGTATCCAGCTCGCTTTGACGACAGAGGTCACGAAAGATATAAAAGATATCAAAGCTGCTTCTGAAGAGATCCGCTCCATCTTGACGGAGGAGCAACGCCATAGAGTGTGCAGCTGGCTAGCAACAACTGATCCTTCACCAATTCACAATCGGTCGCGGAAACTATATGAAGACGGAACCGGGAGCTGGATGCTTCGCTCACAGCACTGGGCTGACTGGCTTGCTTCAAATACCCGATGTCTTTGGATCCACGGTATTCCAGGTTCCGGCAAGACGATTCTCGCATCTTGGTTGATTGAAAACGTCCTAAGTCATTGCGAGAGGGTTTCGACAAAGAATGCGCCTCGCATGAGCGTCTACTACTACTGCTACTTCGGACATCATCAAGATGAGGCGGCCCCATTTCTTAGATGGGTCATCACTCAGCTCTCCCGCCACGCAGATGTTGTTTCGACTCTGGTACACAATCTCTTTAGACGCGGCGGGGAACCGAGCATTCCTGAACTACTTGACGCGTTGGAAGAGATTCTGAAGGTCTTTAGCTGCGCCTACATCGTGATAGACGCTGTCGACGAGAGCGAACCTCGTGATGAACTACTCAAGGTCATTCATACCCTCGTTACTGATCAAAGGTTCTTGAATCTTCAGATCCTTGTCACGAGTCGTGAGTACATTGATATCGAACGAGTGATGGAGAAAGTGTCTGTGTCCGTCCCAATGGCAAATGAACTGGTTGAACAGGATATTCGCCTACATGTTCAGTCAGTCCTACGATCAAACCCAAAACTCCGATGCTGGCCTGATGATCTCCTGATTGAGGTTGAAGACGCTGTTAGTACTAAAGCAAAGGGGATGTAAGTTTTCCGTTGCGCTGAAACCATTAACCTGTTAACAAGATATAGGTTTCGGTGGGCCGTTTGTCAACTCCATGAATTGCAGCGCCTGAGAGGCGATCGTGGGGTGGTTAGCAAGGCTTTACAAAGACTCCCTAAAGATCTAGATGAGACTTATGACCGAATCTTCCTCCGGATACCACAAGAAGATTGGGAATTTGTTTCTCATGCCTTTCAATGGCTTTGGTTCTACGGCGAGCTCGGCCCTCCCGATAACGGCACTCCGTCTGTTCTTCTATTACATGCAATTAAAAGCAGCACATTGCGGACAGAAAATGACAACAGTAATGTTCTTTATGACTCCGAGAGACTACAGGAACTTTGTGGATGTCTTATTAGCTGTCTGGAAGACTCTATATCATTCGCCCACTACACAGTCAAGGAGTATCTGACTTCGGCCCGAATATGTCAAGGCCCGCTCCTAGTCTTTTCCACAGGAAAGACTAAGGGTTTAACCACCTGTTTGGATACTCTGTTGCTCCAGGCGCAAATATGTGCATCACAGGATCTCAAACAACTCGAAGTGAGTGACATTCTGCAATTAGACAATCTTGATCTTTGGAGAAACCCGAGCCGTCATTCTGTTTATTATGCAATTGATTCACTTCTCATATGGGGCAAAGAGATCTCTGAGACCGATGACCTCTATGGGCGGGCGACGAGGCTCCTACATCCCTCGACACAGTACTTCAGGTGCATTGACAAATCTGGATATAATAAGAATGAAGGAAGGTGGTTTCAGTTCCTCTTGCAAATTGGAGTTTCCGAAAATACCCATGCTCATGCCGGGAGGATTGACTGGAAAGAACATCTAACAGACAGTGATGCATCTTTGTTTCTGAGCCTGGTTCTCCTGTCTGACAATCCAGAATCACCCCTGTTATCTAGATTCATGAAGGAGGCGGATATCAAGGCACTTTTCAGCAACAGGATATCACTGAGAATTCAAAGTGGCTTTAATATCTATCGAAACGGACATTGGAGCTTCATTATTGAAACATTCGAGTTCGATGGACCAATAATGGATATACTGGTTCCATTCTTCTCTTCAGATTCGGAGCATGTTCAAAGTTTGCTGGTCAACTACATAGGACTTTACAATCCTTCTACAACTCTTATCTGTTATATAAGCTATTATACATCACAGTTACGGTCCGACATTATATACAATCGTCCTTACTTCTGTCCACTGCGACACCTATTAGAAGTTGGAGCTCAACCCAATCTCTCAGGATATCCCATTACACCACTGCAGATAGCTGTTGCGGGTCGAAATTTGGAAGCGGTTCGTGTACTACTGCATTTCAGGGCTGATCCAAATTATGTTGGCGAACCACTGTGCAGTGCTTGGCCAGCAAACAGCGTAATGGCCAGTTTCGAGCGATTCCACGGCATGTCGCCTCTTCGCATTTGCAGAAGCGGTGAGGCTTTGTCCTTTACAGAATATCCCTACGAGGACATCATAGAATCATCGACGAAAACCATTCGACAGCTGCTCCTTGCATATGGTGGGAAAGACTTCCAGTTGGAACTGGGTGAACTATGGACGAGATAGATTGGGGAACCAACTAAGACAGAACTGCTGCTAATTTAGCTGTCTCGAAGAATGACCAGGAAAGAATAGAACAATGGATGATGGACACGCAAGCTGGCACAGCCCAAGCCTCCAGGGATGAAGAAGGTCTAGACCATTGCTGATGCAGCCAATCAAATCGCGGACATGACGTGCATCGTCAGATCACCATTTTGCGAAAATGACACGTACACTCGGCAATTGGAGATAAGAGGACAAAGAGAGATAATTACTTGGCATTGTAGGTGAGGCAATAAAAATATCCTTAGCTATTCTATGACACAGGTAACTACTTTACTACACGATGATCTCGAAGTGGTGGAACAAATCAGTGACCGCTGTGAACAAATCTATTTGCCTACTGTCTCTACAATTAGACTTGCCTTTAGACTTAATCATAAGCAGAATATTTCCGCTGGCATAGACACCAAACCGTCTCTCGCTGTCTTGATCTAAAGTGCGCTACGCAGATTCCAAAACGCATGGCTTACACAGCCATCGTCAGATCAAAGTCGTATTGTTCCCGGCCACGTAAGTCACCAGCCCTAAAGCAGGAAAACTCACGCCTCCGCGCCAAGAAAAAGAGATCTCTTGGCAGGCACAGACCACGATCCCCCGTAGTCCAACGGCCAATGCTTAATATAAGCTAGGTCTAGAAGCTGGTCATCAGAATTGCGGGCGCTGTGATTGGCTGGCTTGGGAACCATCGTGCTGGGAGGGTTACGTAGGCTTGGCTTTTGTGGCTTGGAATGTTTTTCACAGTGAGAAGATGTTTATCCTCGGCTCGAGGGGGGTGGCTTGAGGTATAAGGAGGAAATTGACCCAGATCGATGCTGTGACATTTCGCTAGCAATTCAGTCGCGGTTTGCCTTGTTGTTTCCATTGCAATCTGTCTGCTTTCATTACGTTCAAGATGACTCGTTCTCTAGGCATTGTATTTGCCTTTTTCGTGGCACTCTGTGAGTAGCTATCCCTTAAGCAGTCACCAGATACTAACAAACAACTTCTCCCTTCAGTTGCCACCGTCGTTCATGCCTCCCCAGCGTCCTACTGCGATGCATCGTCAAGCAAAGTCTGCTACAGCTGGGCTGTTCCATCCTCTTCCTCCTCCCTATACGTTCGCCTCGAAGCCCCTACCACTTACCAATGGGTCGCCCTCGGCACTGGATCCCGCATGAGCGGCTCGACGATGCTCGTTATATACCAAGACGGATCGGGCAATGTCACCTTGAGCACTCGCAAGGGACACGGTCATGACACGCCGACGTATCAGGCCATGAGCGGTATCAAGCTTGTTGAGGGAAGCGGCGTGTCGAATGGTACAATGGTAGCCAACATCTACTGGAAAGATGCAAGCATATCGGGGACTGCTCAGTGGATCAGTGCCTGGAAGAAGGGTAGCTCTATGGACACAAGCGATGCAAGCAGCGACTTTCCTGAGCATGACGGAACCGATAGTTTCTCTGTTGATCTCTCCAAAGCTACCGTCGTCGGCACATCCAACCCTTTCCTTAACTCGTCCAACACTACGCCAAGCGACAATGCTGTCTCTGGTGGCGGTGGAGGTGAAGATCATACTGGTTCAGCCCACGGTGTTATCATGGCAGTCGTTTTCCTCGTCGGGTTCCCTATCGGCTCTGTTCTCATGCCTCTGCTTGGGAAATGGCTCATCCATGCCTCGTGGCAGATCATCGCCTTTGTAGGCATGTGGATTGGCTTTGGCATTGGGAAGATCGCTGCTGATCGTGACGGAGATGTAAGTCGCATGCATCATGTGCCAACAGTAACTGACTTTCTATAGTGGTTTCATGAACCTCACGTTGTCCTCGGGACGATAGTGTGCGTCTTGATGATCGTCCAGCCTGTCTTGGGATGGATGCACCATAGAAACTACGTCAAGTACCAACGTCGAACGACAATCAGCTATGGACATATTTGGTACGGCAGAGGTATCATGGTCGTCGGCATCATCAATGGAGGCATTGGGCTACAGTTATCTAGTGCGTCTACAGGCTTGATTGTTGGATACAGTATTGTCGGTATTCTTGTCTCTGCCATTTACGCTGCTGGCGCTGTCCGTAAGATGGTCCAGATGAAGAGGAAGGAGCATGAACTACTGTCGGATCCATCGAATAGCGCTCTTGAATTGCGGGCATAGTTTAGAGTTGAGAAACCAAGAATTACAAAGCCATTCCGATGTTGGGTAACCTAGCTCTGTTCTTTGAACCAGACCGCTTGCGTTAAATGGTGGGCAGCCGTCACCGGAAGTCCTCTCCCTCGCACAGTGGTAGGCGATATAGTAACGGGTGCTAAACGTATTGTATCAGGTCAAAGGTTCTGGGACTAACTGATTCTGCTTTGGCGGATGTTCTGTTTGTTGATGAACTTAATGACGTGACGTCGCGAACATAGAATATCTCCAACGAGAACACATGCCGTGGACATCATCCTATCACACATGCGTTAATCGGTCTTTATGGAATATGGACACGACCTAGAGAATCCCTATGCCAGATGGATTCATTAGTACACCATCAGGAGGTCAAGGTACAGCCGCTTACCGAAGTACCCGCCTGTTCCGATACCACTTCGTCCACCTGAACAACAAGATTATCCCACGCTGCCATCCAATTGGAATCACTGAGATAGCATTGGGTGACCAAACGATTCTTGGCAATCAGTGAATTATTGGGCAAGGCAGCCGTTGAAGTATGTGTGCCGGCGTTCAATAAGAACAACTGCAGTGAGAAGCACTGGCAGTATTATCATTCGTCATAACCACAGCCGTTTCCCTAGTTTCTAGACGCCTAAAATGAGATTCCACCCATCCTTTTTCGCCTTCAAAACCTATTCTCATCAACAATCCCTCTCCCATCGCCTTTTCCGGACCCTTCACACTAACGTCTTCACTATCTACAATATTTCCATCACAAGCACTCCCGGAAACACAACAAAGCAATGCCCACAAGAGGAGGAGGACTTTGGGTCTTCCAGAACCAGTACGACTTTCTCACTGCTGATCTATGCGACCCTGAGTTCTACCTTGTTCTCGGCATTGCAGTAAGTGCCTATATGGTCTGGATCTCGGACTTCAATCGTCGTCGTCAGATACGCGTTAACCAAGCACTAACTCAAAAGGTCAACAAGACAAAGTTATTCTATCTGACTGCTTTCACGGTCTTCGGTCTTATGTTCCTTCATGGAAGATCGTTTCCTGATAAGAAGGCCGTGATGAACTGTCAGGTTGATGATACAGAAGGGTGCAGTGACATGGCAACTGGTAAGGTCTGGTTAGGAAGGGTGGACTCTGGGGATGTCTATGCTATCAAAGGAGTTGAAGCAGACAGACGTGACTTCGAGCGGTAGGAGAAGCACCACGAGCAAGTCCGGCAGTGATTGAGGTCATAGGGTGAACTTAGCCTGGTAGCAAATATACTTCTATATCTTGTAACTTATGACTATATCTTGAGACTGCAATTACTCATATACAACCCTGGTCCAGGACAGAACACCGCTTATCGAAGTCGAGGCATAACATTGTCAGTACCTGTTATCTGATTCTATCTTTAAACTGCTGTAAAATCCTATTTGACTGTTCAATAGATCAAATGCTGGCCAGCCTAACTAATTATTATTTCACTCAGCCATGTCATAAGGAACGAGATGCAGTTAGAGCTAAATGTGACGCATTTCATCCTGTGAAGCGGTACAGCCTTTTCTATAGAATCACAGTAAAACAGGCCATTCTTCCCCAGTTTCCAAGACGTAGGTATTATTAGCAGGCTTTCATCGCCTCCGATCAATTATCTTGCTTGTCCAGCATTAGACACCAGCTTCACATCCCAACACCGCACTGCCAGCTGCGTGCCCATTAGTTGGCAACACACTGAGAGTAGTAATCATTCCGTTTAGTACACTTGGCACCAGAAGCACACTTGGTACCGCCAGTCCAGTTATTACCGCCACACTGACCCCAAGCAGCAACCTCGGCACTAGCGGTTACTTTGATAGTTGTAGCCTGATTAACAGGACCCTTGGTAGCGGTAGCCTTCTTGGTAGAGACGGGCTTAGCGACGGCGGCCTTGGTAGTGGTGCTGGGTTTGGGAGTAGTGGTCTTGATTGCGGATGTGGCAGTGTTAGTGGTAGGCTTGGATTCGGATGAAGCAGATGAAACACCAGTGCTGGATATGCTGGAACTCCAGTTGTTCTTCTGAGAGAGGTAGTACCACCAGTTGCGATACATCCAGCCGTCGAAGTCGGTGATTTCCATGGACGCACCAGCAAGCATGATAAACTTGGTGATACCAGTGGGGATCCAGTCTGTTCAAGTTAGTATCCTCTTAATGAAAGAGGTTGGTAGAGAATGGAAAGTACCGTAGACTAGAATCTGTTAGCAGACATCTCTTGATGTGAGAGAAGGATCACTTACAATCATCAAGAGCAAAGGTATGTCCCTGCATAGTCCGTTAGTCTTATCCATGAAAAGAAGTCTCCGTGGGCGTACCATCTCGTGCAAAAGAATGTGGATGTTGTCAGAGTCGAGGTTGTTCATGAAGTACTCACGGCCAACCTCTTGACCCCAGTTATGACCATAGCCACCCTCAAGGCCATCCTTCAGCCACAGAGAGTGGTCGTAGTGGCGATCAGCACCAGCCTTACAGCCACTATAGTCACCATCAAGGTGAGCATCGCGAGCACATGCGACAGGGCACATAGGGACACCGTCTGCGTCGAGCTCCGTGTAGACCTCGAAGCCAGCAGTGGAGCCCTGAAGCTGGCTCTTGTCCTTGACGGCATATGCGACAATATTGACCTTCACCTCGTCGTGAGGGAAGCCATTGTAGCCGTAGAGCCACTTGAACCACTTCTGGTACTGGGCATTGTACGCACTGGCGATCTTGGTTCGTTCGGTCTCAGTGATGGTCGCGCTAGAGTCCCATCGAACACAGATGTTCAGGTAACCTTTGTTAGCCATGATTTGATGGAAGCCGGTGTTGACGTTGGCGTCCAGCCCTCCGTCGTAGGTCTTCTCGTAGTGCTCCCAGACCTCCTGGAGGGGAGCCTTCAAGTTTGCAGGCGGGTTCCAGCCCGACTGTCGCTTAACAGGACGGTTGCGGGGCATATCGGAGAAGCCGCGCTTGCTCTGGGGCTCGGCGAGAAGAGCCTTCCAGACGGAACCGTCGAGATCTGACTGGGCAGTGGCAGAGACGGCGAGGCCGCTGAAGATGGCGGATATAGTAGAGACGCGCATTTTTATTGTTTTGAATGGTTGATGAATTAACGAGTGAAGTGAAAATTGAATAAGAATGTACAGAAAACGAATGGAAAAAGGACTCTGATCCAGGCAGAGTGGCTAAACGAATGTGAGTTGCGATGAAACTAAGGTCATAAGCTTAAAATCTTGAGATCATGCTTATTTATATGTTCGTTCCTTAACAATAGCTCAGGGTTAACACGAGCCTTTAGCGATATGCTGTTCCATTGCTGGTGTGATGTTTCAGATCATTGGATTGAGGTTATGGTAAAATAACAAAAACCGGAAAATAATTCGCCGTTGGCTGATGTCCCAGTCAGTCGGAAGTTTTGTACAGATGAGACCTAAAATGGCATTTTACTATGTCTGACCCCGGTCATTTCCGAAACTCATCAAACAGAATTCGACGGTTGGCCCTAGCATGTACGAGATCGAAGCATGGATTGTCGGATAGCGACTAAGTGGAGATGTTGTAACCCAGCCACAATTCAATGGTTACGCGCTTAACGCGTTGGTGTAGTTAGCTTACGAGCTTGTTTGGGACTCAACAGTATCCGTAATTCAGGAGGATCTCATTTCGTGATGTCCACTTATACTCGAGCGTATCCTGTCTATTGATCCACGATCCCAAGAACGCCAAAGAGACGCGAGCAGCCCTGAAAATCCAGCACGCTGTAGGGCAAGGCTGAGCAAGATGTCATGACCCAGGTCTACTCGAATACGACTTCAGAAGCAGACAACACACAACCAACGAGATTTCTAGATCTATATCTATCCCAAGACAGAAATATCGCCCTCAATTGTAAAATGCCTCACACCAAGGCTTTCGCCATCAGTCCACTTTCTTAATAATAAGCAATAACAAATAGTGCGCTAACTGTATATCTCTTTAATTCTCAGGTAATCATATAATCGGTTCATTTATATTAAAATACAAAAAGCAGTGCTAATAGGGTTAAGTTAACAAATTCGACACCTGATGCTTGCATTGTACGGGTTACTCGCTGACAAGGCCATGAGGTCCTTGAGCAGGAAGGGGAAGATAAATTCGAGCGACAATGCTGGAAAGAGGGTGAAATAGTTTATAGAACGGTGGGTGTCAGTGTTGACGGCCAAGGAGGCAGCCACTTAGATGGTGGAAAATCCTTCCTGGACGAGCAATATGTTTAGCATTTAATCTAGCCTCACCCAGCCTTCATACGTGACTCGGAGCCCATTGAACTACGGAAGGGAACATATTTCGCAATTTCAACGTCCAGAGCCCTTGAATGTTGTTTTTTCCTAGCTGTCTTCAGTCTTCAAGCATAGATTCACTTCAACATCCTTGTGCCACCTGGTTCTTGATCTTCTTCTCACCTGCTTGTAAACTTGACTTGGTTACATAAACCCAAGACGATTCAGCAAGACGTCTTCAACCATGGGCCTCGAACAATAATCGTCAGATCTACTGGTACTTGCTCTTTCTGCTGTATGGCCACTGGCCCAGACATTGGAGAGATTGGTAGAGATAATAAGTAGGACGAATCCCCATAGCCTGCGCCTAGCATCCAGTAAAAGACAACTCCCTATAAGCAAATTATATTAAACAGTGTTATCATCGGTAGTCAAATTGTACCCTCTTACTGCATAAAGATATTTTTACAACGTTTAACACACTGTTTAAAGATACCAAGTTATAGCAAATACCCTAACAGCCCTGTCGATCTAGCGCAATAAGGACAACCAACCAACCAACCCCAACAACAGATAACGTCAAAAGCATACAAGACCATTAACTCAACATGCCAATGTACAATGGCTGGTGGCAAAAATGAAATCGCTAAAACATACAACAGCGGGGATTC
>NJCS01000472.1:0-82422 GCA_002234255.1 Fusarium sp. Na10 | reverse complement strand
TCCACTACCTATGGTCGTATGTATCTGCTGAGGCCGGCTTGCAGGCTATGTTCAGGCCCTGGAAATCGGATAAGAGTGTCTGATTGGTTCATCCCCGATGTTTAACATTTGCAAACACTTCGTCTTGGCCAGCAGCATAAACAATTGTGACCGCGTGTAAGATTATCTTATTATAAAATTAATAAAAGGGAGCTCTTACAATTGGGCCATCAGACCTTTGAAACAGTGTTGAGCGTCAGGCCGCTTCTCACCGTAAGTGTGGACGTTAATCGCTTTGTTCAGATATATCCCAATGGGTATCTACCTCAATGGCTTAGAACGACAGCTGGAAGTATGGGAAGGTGTTAGGGAATCCGATGAGCAAATCCAAGGGGACAAAATAGACATATCTAATAGGTAAGTAGGATGATCCCACATTGCTGCCCCTCGACTAATGTTAACTTACTAAGATGAACATGACTAAGTCTTCCTTGGAATTTTAAAGAATAAGTTTAGTAAGGGAGTAATGAAATGAACAGACCTTTCTCATTTACTAATTGAGTTGCTTATATTTTAGCTGGCTTAGATGTCCTCGCTTTTGGGGCGGAACGCACCTAGGAAGATGAAGCCCGGAATCTGTTGAAAAGGATAATCCGTTGTTGGTTATTATTGCAACTACCACTGATATATAAGATTAGACGTACCTTCGTACTCCCTAAATGTACACAGCCGCTTTCGCAATGTTCCTTGGGCGATGATGATTACGACGTATATGAATGAAAGGCCGGTCATAACATGTAGGGGAACGATCAATGATGGCCCCCAACTTTGTTCTTAGCAACCTTCCTTTTGACGTCATGACTAGCAACAATGATAATGCACTTTATTACAGGCAGAACGATCTTGACCCCTTTTGATGCACATGCTGATTCCCATATTCTCTCCATGTTCTTGTCTGTTCTGTCGACAGCCGTATTGATCCAGCATCACCAACTTTCTAGCTCCGTGCCTTCTTTGCCGCGAACGATTCTTCACCCCAAAATTGACCGCTCTCATCTTATCATTCTATCTGCTTGGCCAGACGCTGGCTACACATTGTTACTCTCCGAATGGCGACAAGGCACCAGATAAATACCAACCATGTGGCACCCACCGGACAATCTTTAATAGCTATTGTGGCGAATAAAATCCTGACCTCGCTTGTTTAGTGAGTGGTCTAAGTGCGTGGGCTCGTGACACTACAATGCGAGGTGCTTGTACGGACAAGGACGGTCTAGCTGTCAGGAAGTCTGTCCTACGAGTGAGTGGCCCACTGTGAGGGCAGTCTTGGAAAGACTAACTAGCCTCCCTAACTAGCCTCCCAGGACAAAATTACACATCAGTTCATCTGAGAAAGTGTAGCGACGGTGAGTACTGTTATCATGTCTACGACAATTATAACTACTATAAGGGAGGAGACTCTCGAGACCCTCTATCCTCACTTCTAGAACCCCCCTTTGCGCTCAAAGAATTTCTTTCTCCCAGAAGGACGCCGGTGGGAGCTATAGCTGGTGGCACACCTGGGAGAGCTTTGTAGTTGCTATTGTCTCAGTTCTGGACTGGCGGCCTTTCCGGAAGAGGAAGAAGGTAACTGGGGGCGCGATAGACACACATGTTCGAAGTGAGAAGAATCCCAAAGCAAGTCAAATCATTCGGCCTTTTGATGGTTGATCGAATAACGTATTGGTGGAGTCCGATGCGCGGTTTACCCAGCCAAGAACTGTGCATGAGGCCAGTTTAAACTCGACGTCTGAATATTTTCTTACCTGTTGAATAGGTACGGGTTTCGGACTTGAAAGATATAAGTGGTCTATCTATTCAATCTGCTGAAGGCTAACACATTACAGGGATCAGAGAGCAGAAGCACGTAGAACATACTTGCGACTTGGCGGGGACAGGGTATGAAATGGAAGCATACTATGGTTTTAAAACAGCACTTTGTGAGAAGTTAAATCTATACTACTTGTGACGGTAGAAAACCTAGAATGGATCCCAATATTCATAGCCTGGATAAACCGTGTCTAGATATGTAGATACCCCACTCCTTTTCTCTGCCAAATAAACCTGCGTCGGCCCCGACTGTAGCTCATCTCTGTTCCTTCTGAATATCGAATATCCGACTAGTTCATTCAAGGTCTCTCTATTGAAGTTATCAGAGATCTTCAATCAAAATCAAGTTCGCCACCGCAAGCCCGCCTCCCACAAGTCCCCAATTCAGTCCAACGGCCTTTCCACTACTTGTCACTGTATCCGACCCAAGAACTATATTCTTCCACCGAAACGTCTTAACTATCACATCGCTCTTGTTGGTTCCATTTTGGAAGATTCCTTTAACCAAGCAGATCTTGTTCTCGGAACGCTCTTCAGCGAACCGGCGAAGTGTGATGGCAGTGTTTGCGCTGAGTGTTAACTTGTATTGACCTGCAGAGACGGTTATGTCGGTATCGATTTCGAACCCACAGCCTCTCAGGTCAATGGGCTGAGAGAACCAGATCGAATCGAAAGTGGGCCTGGCTTTCTGCTCTGATCAGTTGTTCTCGCTACGGGTAATGGTGATTACTTTGGAAAAGTCGAAAGGCCTTGGAGTACTGCGGCTGGTGAATCCAAGTAAGTAGGTAGTAGATGTTACGGTGAGCAGGGAATAAAAAAGAGATCAAGTCTTAATATTTAGGCACTATGATATGTCTGTATCAACTAAGACTAGGGTTAGCTACAGTTTCTTCTGACTTAGCGACTGAATTGGGGATTTCTAGCAGCTTGGCCTGACTCGTGCTTGTTTAGAAGAAGCTGTATGGCGCGTTTATACTTACGTTCAAAAGTCAAAACAGCCTGGATGCCGACTCTCGGAAAATACTTTATAAAGCACTCTCTGTAGGCCTCCCCCCTTCTTGGCTCTGTAAGTTCGAGGTAGAATAAGTGTAAGAGCTCATGGCGTATTTCTTCTTCTAAGTCAGGCGCTAGCTTCCCGGCATTTGCGAGGAGGAAGAGAAAGTCCTGTGGCATATGAGACCAACACAAGTCAAGCCTTCCGCTCAAAAAGGGGAAGAAGAATCTATCCGCTTTTATCCATTTATATAAGTCCCCGTAGCTAGACCTGGTGTCATGAGAGTTAGGGATAGCATACCCATGACGGTCATACCAACAGGTGGTACCAACGATACACCATACCAAAACGCGACCGCCCCATATCTCGATTTCACAGAAGTCAGGTTTATTTTCGATTTTTGCAAGATCACGGTGTGCATTTGACATTCCCTTTTGACCTGATTCACGGAAGGTGATAGAGGGATACTGATTCATCATCCTAAGGAAAACATCGTTATCCATCGTCCGAACACAAACATCGCCTCGATGTGTGTTCCTTACATCCATAAATGGATGCCAACGCCACTTGAGATCCTTTAACTTGAGCGGCTCTAGCAATCTCCTTTCGGCTAGACTCAAGCTATCTACCCGGAGATAGGATTCATTAAAGAGCTTGGGATAACTAGTTATACAGTCCTGCAAAAGTGTAGTATTTAGACTTCGTGTCGGATGTGGATTGAGAAGCTCAACAATAGAGGGTTGCGAAGAAGGGGATAATTGATCGACAGCATCGTGGCTCGTTCCAGAAGGACTTGAGTCATCGATTACTGTATCACCAGATTCAGACGATTCTGTCCAATTTTCCCAGGTCGCTACACTTCTCTCGTCACCCAATTCATCGTCTGTTGGCTCGCATATAGCGTCAATACTAGGCTGAACCTGCATGGTCCACATGGCAGTCTCTAGAGCCTTGATTCTAGCATTGTGATTAGACACCTTGCTTTCGAGATGTCCGTTTCCCTGCTTCTCTCCAATGTGAGGCTTCCACGTGTTACGGTTGCTCATTTTGGTCTTAGGCAATTTCGCTGTCTTTGACTTCTGTAAAGTGTTTAGTTGTGGTGTGTGCTTTGAGGTCAGAAGACTGTTTATCGTGCGCTTCAACGACTTCATGGAGCTTAAATAGACCTGCTATACATACTACGACTTTCATCGTGTTCAATGGTACAAGTGCATCGGTGCGGGTAGGAACGGTAGTTGGGTAATCGCCGGGTAGGTGCAGCAGTGGTATTGTCATAGCTAGATGGATTGTGGAACAGATGCAATATAATAAGTAACATAACATAGATTATAATCAAACAAAGCCATTGATTGGAAACAAAAGAATGACATTGGGTATCATGCGAAGTTGAACTATAGAATTGGCGTACGGAGCGCCAATTTCTCAAGATGAGTTTCTTGAAGAAGCCATTTAATCTTCCCTCTCCATTTGCGCGGTTGTTCAACCACTGGGTCTTGCCCCTTATTTCGGACCTATTTGAACAGACAGACTAAAAGACAGAACATAAATGAACAGTGAGCTTTTTACCTTACCAATTAAGGCAAGGGCTTTGTTCCACCTTATTACAGAGCCTTACGTGTTCAGCAAAAGGATCTCTGTAAATG
Source organism: Fusarium sp. Na10 (assembly GCA_002234255.1). Taxonomy (NCBI): domain Eukaryota; kingdom Fungi; phylum Ascomycota; class Sordariomycetes; order Hypocreales; family Nectriaceae; genus Fusarium; species Fusarium sp. Na10. The sequence goes on along the minus strand of NJCS01000472.1, from coordinate 77,937 downwards.
TGTTAATACCGTGAACAAGTACTACAGCATTGGTGTAATGCATTCTTTATTACAGAATAGCATAACTAAATATGAATCCCTTGTTTTGAGCAGACTTTCTTACATAGGCTATAAATATGACGATTGTCCCATGAATTACATATAGGCTTCAATTTGTTTTGTTTGCATCGACTGTCAATTATTACACCACGCCTAAAGCTGCAACCATTACTCAATTCCGTTTATCAAAATCAACTCTCCCCTTTCAACACCAACTTGCCACCTTTGCACCTTCATCATGAGTGGCCCTGCACCGATTGATCTTGATAAGGTCAGTCGCCGCTTAGAGGCGGAAGTCCAGCGTGGATCCGAAGTCCAGCTTCTTCAATTCATTGCATGGCTTTGGTCCTGGGTTCCCTGGCCTTTCACTGTAAAAGAGCCTGTATCTCCACAAAAAGAAACCCTGAAACGGATGAAGAGGGGTCGAGAGGATAACAACAATGAAGAACGTCCGCGCCGTCTGACGGTCATTAGAAAGTGCAAGTCTAGAGTGGTTACTAACAAACAGAACTCTGAGCCTTAACAGATCGTGATGGGAGATGCACTCAAGCAGTAGCTAGCATAGCAATATAATTATATAACAACTAGCAAACGCGTTGCAGCTATCGCGCTTAACAACAAACAGGAAGATAAATAAGGGGCGCAAATACATTTAAGGTCGAAAGAAAAACATATAAAAGGACCAATATTAGTAGTTTTACTGAGTTAACTGTAGCCAAATTGAGTTGCTATTTGTGGCTGATTTCTTAAATTTAAATAATCACTTTTCCAAGTGTACGCACTTATATTTTCCCTCTTTGTCTTCTCTATACAAGAATAAAAGGTGCAATTTTCCTGCTAATGCATTACTATTTAGTAATTACCTATAGCTAAATCCAGTATTGCAATTAGCTCAAACATATACATATAACGGTCTAAGAACTCACTCACTCGAAAGGCACCTTTAACACAACGCAGTCCCTACAAAGCCATTGTCAGCCGCTGTACCTGGGAAATGTTACAGAGTTTACTAGGATAACATAAACGGTGGATATAGGATCATTGCAAACCCCTCTATTGTCAATGGGGGAGGAGGAGGGAACAAGTAACGAGTAGGACGCGAATATAAAACATTGCGCCGGGGCTACTTCATCTCAATAACTCCTTGACTATAAAGTACCAGAGTATAGAAGAGAATGTGTCTAGTGCAATACATACAGAGCAAGAGATTGTCAACGTGTTTATTGAAGGTAATAATGTGCCAGCCTTAGTTACTAAAATAGCAAACGGTAATTGGCCACAACCAAGAGGTATGATGCAGTTAGTGCTAAGAGTGTCCATCACTCAACACATGCCTTAACTTAGATGCCTTGCCTCTGTTAGTCGCTTAAGGGGTTCAGGTTCTTGAATCAATAGAAATACGCTCTATGGGACGGTTTTTTGTGATCGGCGAGATTGCTACACAAGCCTCAGGGTGTAAGAAGATTTCCAACGTTGAACTGAGGTGTCAAAATACTTAGTCTAAGATCCTCTATATATATACTAAATTACACTAAGTTTACCTAAGTTTACCTAAGGCTTGTATTGTGTTATTATTCATTATCTTTGTTCACAGCCTAAAGCTTAACCTTATAGGCTGCAGTCATTCCGGTAGACATTGTCTTACTTCGATGAAATACGAATGCCAGATAAGTGCTGATGACATGATATGACTGTCGACAAAGCGAGCTGCCAAACTAGGCTAGCCCGATCCTAATTATAACAATAAAAGGCACTGGATCTGATGAGCTTCCGGGTATACGGCATCGCTTACACGGGAATTGCAGATCCCCCATTACTGATCTGATCCTTTATTTCTCACCCCCGGAATTCATAGAGAACCAAATTCTTTTACTCTTCGCTGTTGGGCTCTCTTTACATGAATTAGCGATTACCAGTATGTCTGACATGCAAAACGAAGCCTTCTCCGTCTACGGTCTCTGGTCAAAGCGCCTGATGATAGTATCTGTGTCGCTATTCGCGCTCCTCGGTACCATGGCCACTAGCATGTACTATCCTGCACTTCCAACGGTAGCTAGCGATCTTGGCGTATCTATCACGGACGTCAACCTATCAGTAACAACATTCATGGTAAGACGACCTCAGGGTTACATGCGACGAACGCTCATGTAAATCCAGATTCTCCAAGGCATCACCCCCACGTTCGTCGGCAGTTTCTCAGACTCCAGTGGTCGCCGCCTCGCGTACGTCGCGTGTTTTTCGATCTTCCTTATCGCCAACATTGCTCTGGCGCTACAGAACACTTATGCCGGACTACTGGTGCTACGGTGTGTCCAGAGCGCTGGCGCCGGTGGATTGATTCCTCTCGCCAGCGGTGTCATAGCAGATATTGTCGAGCCAGCTAAGCGTGGGTCCTACATGGCCTGGGCTACGGTTGCTCCTGTTCTTGGACCTGCCTTGGCACCTGTGCTAGGCGGCGTCTTGACTCGGTATCTTGGGTGGCACTCCATCTTTTGGTTCCTGGCTATTGCATGCATCGTGCTGGGTATTTGGTTTCTCTTCTTCTTTCCCGAGACCAACCGTAAACTTGTTGGCAACGGATCACGTGTGCCACCAAGTCTCAGTCAACCCTTGTACTTCTTCTTCATGCAGAGGAACAAACAGCAGCAGGGCGATGCGATGGAGCGGAAGCCCATGTCTTTCCCTAATCCATTCGCGATCTTGAAGGTGGTGCTGGACAAGGAGGGGGCGGTGGTCCTTGCAGGCAACGGCGTCATCAACATACTAATTGCCGGTGTCAACACTGGGCTGCCGCCGCTTATGACAGAACTCTATGGTCTCTCTGAGGTGCAAACTTCCCTCTGTTTCTTGGCTTTTGGGATTGGTAGCGCTGTCTGTACCGTCATCACGGGCCGTCTCATGGGCAGAGCTTACCGAAGGACAGCTGCGAAGCATAATATCCCGCTCAAGCTCGCCCGCCGGGACCCGAATATGCCTGTAGAGCACGCCCGATTACAAGTAAAATGGCCACACATTGCAGTCGCTATTGCTGGTCTTCTTGGGTACGGATGGACTTTGAACAAGCCTACTCATCTCGCCGGGCCAATGGTCTTCCTTTTTGTCATTGGCTACACCACTACCGCTGTGGCACAAGCTCTCAACGCTCTTATGGTCGATCTCTTTCCTCGGGATGCGGCTACCGCAAGTGCAGCTAACAACTTGATACGCTGTGGCTTAGGAGCTGCCATAACCGCTGCCATCCAACCCACGACCGACGCCGTTAACCCTGGTTGGGCATACACTATCTGTGCGGGCTTCCTTCTAACTATTGTTCCCTTTTTCATTGCGTTGACTCGCTTTGGACCTGAATGGCGGGCGGGCCGCGCTAAACAAGACATAAGAGACCAGGAAGAGGGAGGGAATATTGTGCAAATTATAGCAAGTAGAGAACCGAAGGCATCTTGAGCTTGATTGGTATAGCTTGCGAGGCTCGTAGTAGCATATGAGAGGTGAAGTGGGGAGGGTGACTCTTGATTGAATATCGTCTCATCCGTTGCTCATTTCATAGGTGAGGGTGCTGGACGAAAGGGAGGTATGATCCCACTGTCATCTGGAGACCGAAACACAAGACATCACAAAGCATTATATATCTTACCGATGACAAAGTTTACATTCAAAAGTACTAGTAGGCCATCTCTGTGGTGATGAATTATAACACGCAGCACAGAGGAAGATCACGTCGAAAGCCCTCGCCAACTCAATCCCTGTCATAAATGGTCTAGCCTTTCTGGTCATCACACTCCGTATTCGCGGAGTACACTTTCTGGCCAATAAATCCAAGGAAATATTAAGATAAAGCTGATTGTCTTTAGTGTCGTAGTCTTGAAGAAATATCCCATTGTTACTCTTATATAGTCAACTCATCTATCAAGCTGTATAAACCTCGGTTCCCTAGCCCCGCGGTCATAACACAAAGCGCTTATCCTATTGGTTGTCAGAGCCTCGGCTAACCCTCCAGATCCACTTCCGCTACCCTACAAATGAGTCTTTCTAGCATAGCTGTTTGTAGCCATCCCATCTCTACTCTATCTCCGAAGCATCGATCAAAATGAGTACCACGGAGATCGTGACAGTGTCCAGCCAAATTGATGCCCATGAGCTGCATACCTGGTCAGCCCCGGTATCGCAAACGCCGGTCTCTCAATCCGCCACCAGAACGTCAATCCGCAGCTTCGGGGTCGACAACGAAGCAGCAGCTGAAAATGAGCACGAGGTATCACGACTGGCTCCCGTAGATGGAGGGATTGCAGCATGGCGACTCCTCGGCGCAGCGTTTGTATTTGAGACTTTGCTATGGGTTACATCTCTCTCCCTTCACGTAATTGCCGCGATTGACCATGTATAGGGTTTCCCTTATCATTCGGGGTGTGTTCCAGGACTACTACTCGAGAATCCCTGCTTTTGCAAGCAGTCCATACATCGGTGTCGTCGACACAATAGCCTCTGGTCTCGGCTACATAGGAGCCCCCTTCATTATGCCTTTCATCCAGAAACACCAACGGTGGCGACGGCAGATGATCTGGATTGGCTCTATGTCAATTACCTTTATGCTCGCTCCTTGACTAACGCGTTTCGCTGAGCAGGGCCCATTTGTATTGGTGGACTTGTGGCTGGCTCTTTTGCCAATACCCTCGGGACTCTGATCCTCACTCAAGGTGTCGCCTACGGTATCGGGTTTCTGATCCTCTACTATCCTATCCTTATGATGGTCAATGAGTACTGGATTGCTCGTCGCGGGATGGCTTACGGGTTGCTCTGTGGCGCGTCTGGTGTTTCTGGTGCTGTTATGCCGTTTGTTGTACAGGCTCTTCTTTCGACTTACGGCTATCAGAAGACACTCCGTGCTGTTGCCGTTGGCCTAGCTGTTCTAACAGGACCTCTCATCCCGTTCCTTGACGGGCGATTACCGCCTTCCGCGCACGTCAACACCCCCAAGACGAATTGGTCTTTCTTCAAAAGCCCTCTCTTCTGGCTATACTCTTTATCCAACTTATTCCAGGGATTTGGGTACTTCTTCCCGTCATTGTACCTCCCATCTTTCGCGACGTCCCTTGATCTCGGCGCAAGATCTGGGCCTATACTCCTCGCCGTCATGAGCGTATCCCAGGTTGCAGGGCAGTTTTTCTTCGGATATCTCTCAGACCGCAAGCTAACACTCGATATACTTGCTTGTTCCTCTACGCTGGTAGCTGCCGTGACGACCCTCACTATGTGGAGGCTGGCAGATTCTTTTCCCGTCCTTATCGGCTTCACCATTCTGTATGGCTTCTTCGGGGCTGGCTTTACTGCTATCTGGGCAAGAATGAGCACGACCATTACGGACGACGCGACGGCCGGGCCGATCGTCTTTGGCCTGCTCAACTTCGGCAAAGGTTTGGCAATATGCTCGCGGGCCCCATCGGCGGTCTGCTGGTTTATAACAGCAGTACCCTACAACACTCGTCTTCTGCTGAGTCTTTGATTCCGTCGTCGTATCAATGGGTTATCATCTTTACGGGGTGCTGTATGTTTGCGAGCACTTCTACCATATTCTTGCGACATGCAAGGCGCCTCTTAGGAGCAATGGTTTCGCTCGCCACCAAACATATTGGAAACTATTCCCTCCGCTAAACGGTCTTTTTATTCATCTCGGAATACCCTCTGTGATCGGATAAGAAACCACTAGCTCATTTGAGCGCTATGCAACGCTAATCTAGGACAGTTATTGTATTAGGACCAGTTGATGGAGCTGAAAGTATAAAGTCAACGGTCCTCTGTCCTGAGGACTATGAACTATGCCCATGATGAAGCCCCCCATACATATACTACAGCTCTTAATATCTGAGTAAATAATTGTGAGTTAACTCATGGTGAGCACTTCGGAACAGTGTTCGAGGCCTTGTTCAGTACAATCTGACCGAGAACGAGGCTAATATGGAACCACGTATTTGAGCATACCTGCACAATCAATAGAACAGCATATGGATTCAAATTCGAGTACTGAATTAACAACGAATGATATCTCGCATGGAAATTCGCGTCGATCTTCCATTGCTCTTATGTTCACATGTACTCCTTCGTTCGTTTCATTAATGTTCATCAGTCTACATAGTGAACGCCCATCCGAAATGCCTCAATGATGTTGTCGGAACGCCAAGCATGAACTAAGCACCCAAAATTCTCAGTATAAGAGCCCTTATAGTCGCACTAGAAGAAGCCATCTTCTCAACTCTCATTTCAGTACATGAAGTGCTTTCTTCACCCATTTCCCAGTCACTCCATTCTCCACTACCCAAAACAACCGACATCAGCGAAGAAATGGAGCCATCCGACAACAGGTGTTTTACAGAGAATCGCAGTAGCCTTGGGCGAGTTGATGACGGCCTCGGTGAAATCCTTCGGCTCGATGATGTTTGGGAAGCCGCATGGGAAGAACCCCTTGGGGACGAGGATGGAATGGTACTTGTTGATGGTAAGCAGTATGCCGCCTTTCTCAAATGGCAGGCTGGGAATCTCGAAGGTGAGTCTACTAACGCCCCACTTGAGCCCAAAGGTAAGTCCATCGAAATCTCCGAGAACAAAGAGAATATCGACCCAAACCAGCATGAGAAGGGAGCAAGCAACGTGCAGTCATCCCAGCATGATGCTGAGGACCGACGTCTACCTGCATGTGGTGATTCATCGAGTGGTGACAAAGCCCAAGCATGGTGCGACAGCTTTGAAAAGAAAATGAACAAAATGGGCATCCGGCATCAGTTTCGAGACATTCTCAAACTCCTAGAACTGTCACAGCTCATGGATAATGATATGCGGCTCTTCGAATTGGTCAAAAAGAAGGATGACGAGGAAAGGCAGAAGAGCCCTAACAGCATCACAAGCTAAAAGGCTACAGACTGTGGGTAGAAGAGCTTGAGTCGATTCGAGGTGTACATTCTGGCTCTGCCTGTCTGAGGGCTCAAGGATAGTGGAATTTAGATATGTAGAAAATACTGCTGTGCTAAATACTGCTAAGAGGACTGATTGACTGGTTAAACATCTGAAGACTCTATCTCCAGAGAGGCTACCAAGCTACTCGGCATGAGCGCAGCTTGTTCTTACCACGAAATAGGAGAAAGGATCCTTTTACGGGTCACAAGCTACGGACTGGACGGGGGATTGGTATGGGGTAAGTTAGGAGGCTTTTTGTGTTTTCCTTTATTTCCTGTTAGTTGGATCGAATTGATATTGTACAGAATGATATATTAGTGCTGTGGTGAAACTTTGCTTAAGTATTTAAATCGCCGTGGTAAGCGTTTCGAAGTTACCTGACAGACGATGGGATACTGGAGGTCTGGTAGCTTCTACACTAACGAAGATTGAAACTGCATAGCTAACAAGCAGTTAGCAAAGTAGTTGGCCTTACTGATAGTTCTTTTGACCGATGGTCTAGATCTTCGTCCCAGAGCCAATCTACAAAGAAATGCCCTGCTTCGAGGGTCTCTGAGACATTGTGATCCTGAGTCTCTCTAGTCCACACTTTTCATCGCGTCAGCGGAAGATATCAGACCCAAATATCCAACTCAAGATCTGGAATGTTTATTGCGATCGAAATGAGCAGATCGCCGTTATCGAGGTACTTAAAGCTTATGGCGTATCAACGAGAGTCATCAAGCCAACACACTGAAGAATCCCAATCAACTTTAGCTTTTGGAATCGTACAATCCTCTTTATATATTATCGCTCTGCAAAGGTAGTGTCATTGTCCCACCAGGTGTCGCAGAACCCATCGCTGTCATCGTCTCCCTTGAGGAACGCCTGAGTCAAAACATTCACACCTTCAGATCAGCCGACCCGGATGGCTTCGACATAATTGGCCACTGGACACATCACTTCTGCTGCATGTATAATACATAACAACAGGTTCTTCGGAGACCAACGGAGCATTTCGGAAGACCACCGGAACGAAAGAAGCACAATACATCTAAGACTTCGGAACAAAATGCGGATAGGCTCATCTTTGCGCCCTTCTCCACCTTGATTCCCATATCTGATGCATCACATAGCAGGGACAAGCAAACAGAAGACAGCTGAAGGTAGGGACGCGCGACAGTGGCTGTTGTTCACGTACGTAGATTGCACTGCGTCTGACTACGCATCGCTTCGAACTTGCGCCTCTACCATCTCGGTCTGCAGAGTTCTTATTGCAGTAGACTCTGGGGGGTGATTCCTTGCATACGCGGCAGTTCTCATCGTGTGGATGTCGAAAATCATGAAAACAGCAAGTCACGCTCCCATTGGTGGAGTGGCTGGCGATATGTGAGACTTGAATGTTTGAGGCCCGACAGCTGAAAACCCTATTACTCCATTCGGAGCTGTGCATGATGGCGGTCAAGAGGAGAAGTGAGACACGGAGAGTTGGTCATCTGAGAAATGAGCAAGATTTGAATACAGAACCTTAGACAGCGACAAGTCCTGCGATAGAATGCGTCAGAATCTTTCCTATGCTCTTTTAACTAGTGACTGGCTCCAGTTGAAAAATATGACATGTCATAGAAAGGATATAAGCTAGGGATGAAAGTCGAGATCCAGGCCGTGTCTCATCGTACCGTGTCTCGGGGCGCGACGAGTGTAGCTCCGATTTAGATAGTGCAAGGTGAAACTTCATTTTTCACCAAATCTCTGCTCGTCATTGATTTCCGCAAGATGTCTCTTGGGCTGCATCTCTCGTTCTGATCGGCCACAACTAGAACCTGCCGAGGCGACGCACTCGTATCTGCGAGATGTATCCACTGCATGGGACACTCTTGTATCATACTGGCATATTTCCATGATATCATTACACTTTCAGCTGAGACAAGATATGCCCTGGCGGCAAAAGCCCGAATATGGTGGGCGGCAGAGCTTACATCAGGTCGTTCTGGTGGATATATAAGGCATGGACCGCTCATCTTCTCTGACTCCATAAACTTTCCTTCATCAAACACCGACTTCACTTCAATCAAGCTACAGCCGTACAAACAGAAACCATGAGTGCACAGGGTACGCGAAGCATTTCGTACATCCTACACTCAGAAATACTTACTTCTTCAATCAGGTCAAGTCCGAGACACCAAGCACGGTAGCATTGGTGAGGTTGAAGCCGGGAAAGGAGTCATCACCAGATATGCCGATGGCCGACCGACGCGCTTCACCTTCAAGACAAAGTTCGATCGCCCTCCAAGGGTTCAGATCACGCCCGTGTTTATTGAACCAAAGTCAGCCTTTAAGCAATTCTGGATCTATCACCTTGCTCCATCTGGAGACCAGGCTGTCGACGAGAGTGGTTTTTACCTGGGATGTTGTGGTGAGACGGGAATGAGTATTAACTTTGAGTACCTTGCTACTGCCATCTACACTGTTGGGGACGATTGATAGAGCGATGAACCCGAGGAAGGATAGGTGGTAATGAGCGTTGGTAAAGGCGGCAGGGGGTAGTATGAATCTCATCTTTGTTACTTATGAGTCAAGCTTGAATGTGAAAAAGAATGAGAATTTGATAAATGCCGCTCGGTTGAGCCTTCTAACAGGTTACTGACTTTATGCTACAGTACTTGAAGGACAATCGGATAAGAGTCCCAACATAACACCAAGCATCAGTTAGCAATCAGAATAGCAAGTAGTTACTTTTATCATTGACCATCGTGGCCAATATATACTGTGATTGTAAGGGTATATTGATGCTCCCGACACTCAAGGAAAAATTATAACTAGAGCGTAAATATCAACAGTATCACGGAAATATTAGGTAAGCAATATTTGGGATGAAATAAATTGAACTATATATCCAATTGCATTCAGTTGAGTATCTACTAGCTAAAGCATCTCTGTGCCTTGAATCATCATTCCAACTTGATCTTGCAAAGACAACTGGCGATGTCATCGACAGGTTCTCCGTCAGGTTCCTTCTTTAACTCGTCCTCATTCTCTTCAGGCCCCTCGGCCAGTGCAGATCGCTCGGAAGTACGGGCTGACTCCTGCAGATGCTCAGGAATTCTAGGCCTGTTGAACTGGAAGAAATTAAAATAGCTCCCCAGTGCTTCGCGTTGAAGCAGGGGATCCTGCATGACGGACAAGTAAGGCGCCACCTTCATGCCGGGCTTCAAGAAACGGGCTTGTTCAACCCAGCTCTCAGCATCTTCCTCGGCGAGACTGAAGGCGTCGGGAAAATCAGGAGAGGACAGAATGTCCTCGATAACGACGATGGCCAGGCCGATTCCCCAAAGCTTCTGATCAACCGACCAGCCGTTGGAAGACTCCAGTTCGTAGTCAAAGCCCTTTAGCTTGTCGAGGGCTTTCTGAAGGCCTTGGACTTTTTCTTCGTCTGTGAAGGAGTCACGATTGACGTCCCAGAAGATGGGGTAGCACACCCGATACCCGTGCAGGACGTGAATAAAAGCAAGACTGTCAAGAGATTGCATGGCAGTTGTTTGCTCTACCCTTGTGGCTTTAGTGGAGTCCATTATGAGTTTGGTTTTTCCAAGGGATAAGCTGTTGAGGTACTGATGGTTTATGCGTTAGCTCGTGTATGCGTTTATTTATTAGTTGTGAGGTGATCGATGATGGAATTGTTGATAGGAGGCAACAGTGTCCCATTATATAGTAATCCTGTCGCCTCGAGCAATTGAGTGATATATCGCGTGTTCATGCTTACTGAACGACGATGTACCAATGCAATTACTGTTTGCCAGCAAATGAAGCCGCAATGTACAGTACGAGAGGCGGTTACTATCTTTGTTCGCATTTACTCTTCTCTTTGTCCCTATTACGGAACATCATATACAGATGCTGCAGGCTTTGGGAGAATAATGATCAAGATCATATCCGTGTGTTTTGAACAACGCTATTAAACCTTTTCTGTTCCTTTGATCCGCTGGTTGTTCCATGCACCATCTCCCTGGGCTCTTTATGGACAACGGTCCGCCTTGTCGTATGAGGATCACGAGGAGAGATTTTGCGCTAACTGAAGTCCCTATCCTGAAGAAAATTGCACAGAAGAACGCTACTGCCGCGGATAATTCCCCGAGCCCGAGCAGCCCTTTTTTCAACCATCGCGAGACGGTGAGGATTGCGGTCGAGATGAGGAGGTCGAAGTTGCCCACGCATCTTCTTGCCCTCTCGAGCAACTCAACGTTATCAATAACACTTTTGCGCCCCTAAAGAACAATAAGACCGATATCCTTGTACCCTCGGACAATAATGACAGTGTCGGCGAAGGTGATAAAGATGTTGAGGTTACTTTTAGTATTACGACTTCGAGTACCTGCCACATGATCATAGTGATAACCTGGAATACACCGATAAAGATATCAACGATACTCTTAGTAATGTAAAAGTCGTCAACGGCGGAGTCCTTATTGGTATTCGAAAGGGCGAGTGGCTTCATTAAGAATCGCTCAACTACTCGACTTGCGACAAATTGATGACTACCAAGATAAGATAGAGTTACCCAAGAGTGGAGTATTAGTATATCATTTAGTGACGGCATGTTTGCCTAATAGACTTTACACTATACCATACGCGTGGTGTGCTTTAGGTGACCATTGCCGATTAGCCGTCCAATGACATAGTGCTCGTCATAACCACCATATCCACGTCATTGCTGACTGTCCCCAGCTGAAACATTCTTAAAGACAGTACCCAGGGTTATGTATTCAAACTTCACAGAGATTCTTTATCCTCATTTACTCTTAACCAGCACCAGACCTCGCGATCAACAAAGCTCCTTTCTAGTACGATAGAAACTCAGCAAAAGCCACAATGCCCGAGACAAAAGACCAAGGAGTAAGCATTTCTAGTATCCTCTACAATTTTCAGTCGCCTTACTAATTACTTAAAGGAAAAGAAGGATCAATCAGCGCCACCACCTCAACCCAAAGAATCACATGAACATGAAGAGGTTTGTTTTCTTTGTTACCTGATGTCTTTACCCAAAGCATAATTGACACTCTTAACAGCATCATCACGGTAAAGACTTTGCAAAACGGGCCGGCCACGCAATCACTTTTGGTGCAGGTGCCACGATTGGATCAGACGCTGTAAATGGGATCATTAAAAATCTGTAGTAGATGTGACTTTGGCTGTGGCCTTCAATATCTGCCCGTTATTATAGTCTGTTTATTCATGCGGCACAAACTTGCAGTAACGGATTAAAAACAAGATAGTCATAGTAGAGATAACTAAACGATCTGCCAACATCAATTGTTGCTGAATAAGTTGTGAATTCTGTTGATGAATACCTGCTAACTACGGCGACAGTGGTATCTCATCCACGCTTCTCAGGATCCGACTAGCCTCCGTCATAGCCTTCTTCTTTTTCGTCCTCCTTCCACTCTCAAACCCTTCCCCCAAACTTATCGCAGCTCGTCTCGGTCTCGCAACACCAACCCCAGAAATCCCGGTCATCTCAACGTCAGCTGCCCACTGCGCAACCTCCTCCTCCTCCGCCTTGATCTCTTGGTCCAATGTCCTTTCACAATGTGACCCAAATGCGAATATGCGCCCGAATGACGTGGGAAACACTTTGTGCAGAAACAGTCGAACTGTTGGTAAGCATGGCGCTGCAATACTGACTGAGCTTTCTATTCCTGCCCAGACCATTAGGTCCATGTAGTCCCATGTTATGTTGTTGGAGTTGCCGTACAGAACGTTGTAGCGCATTTTGAGACAGCTTGCGACGAGGACGACCACTCCGAGGCTGAACATAAAGACAATGCCGAGCTTTCGACGAAAGGTTGATTTCGCTATCATTGTTAGCTCATAGTCTCTCAACTTGTGACTTGACATACTTTTCCATATGAGCGGTATTGGAAGTACAAGCACCACAATGTCAAAGACGATATTGGTGATGTTGATTGACCACTGCAATTTGTTCAAGTCCATGCACCAAAAGTCGACATCCTCTCCACTAAACCGATCCCAGTTCCATCGTATCGGCGTGCATTGGAAGATGTTCAGGGACATGAGAATGCCTGTGCTGAGACTCATGATGAGAATACAAGCCCAACATAGTTGGCAGAATAGCGTGTAGACGTGACACAGACGGATGTAGAATAGGATTATTGTGACTTTGGTCATGCCAAGAAGAAGCGTATAGACAGGACAGTCGATCCAGAAAAGCTTGGCAAAGTAGTTTCAAGCGTCTGATATGGACAGGCAGTGTAAAATACCTTAAGAGCATGGGATAGATCATCGGCGTTCACCCACCAGATATCCTGCCCAAATGCCGACATCAATGCTACATTGAATTAGCCAGTTCCTCAGTGAATCAGAACAATTGATTCAGTCATTACCATGGTGTCCAATGCCAAAGTAGACGATATATATGACAAGAGAAGTGAACGACAACCAATCTTCAGGTGAAATCTTTCTAACAATAAATAGTTTTGTGTAAACTCGAATAACTGCACAAAGGATGCAAAGAATGTGTATCGAAAGGTAAGGCCAGGCATCATTCCTTCGATCGCGTCGTGGTCGCTCGCATGTTTCGTCGAGATATCGCAACGAAGCTTGGACCGTCAGCCGATGATGGCCAGGACTCGAATTGGGCTTTACGTACCGAAGACTTGTGGAATCTGGCATTGACTCTTGAGGCAGGGTATCAAGTCATTCTGAAAGGTAGTCGAGGGACAAAAGCAACTCGGCTCATCGCAGTCCGGGCTCTTCGACGTGCGAAAACATATTTGCTACTGAAACCAGCAAGAATTAATCCAAATTCAACAATTCACAAACCGCACAGTCTGGAAGAATCGTGTCGACATTTATCTCATTCGCGCCCGTAAATGCAAGCAAACTTAGCAGCACGGTTATAACGCCTGGCCTCATCGCAAGAGGCGCATCTCAAAACCGATATAGAGTTGAAGAGAACAGGGAAGTTCAGAGAGACCAGGGCCAGGGAATGGGGACACAAAAAGGGGAGAGGGGCGATGCCGATCATTTTAGTGAGACAATCGTAATGCAGGTGATGGAACCGATGCTTCGGCAGTGGATTTTCCAAGGTGTCGATCTGGTCAAGCGTCTTTGCTAGCCGGTATCCGAGGATGAATAAATGTCTGAGCGTATCCGAAACAGAATCGCTATTGGAGCTGCCAGTCCGAAAGGGTTCAACTACGACTGTTAGCTCAGGAACAGTTTCTCACGAGTGATTCGTTTCATTAGTTGCGATTGGTCGAGAAAGTTGCATTGCCGATGAAACATGAGTCGTGGCGTGGCTTGAGTTTGCACTTGGATCGCTAGACCTGCGCTAATACAATGGCTCGAGTCATGACGGTGATACTTCACGTGGGAAATGCTCCGAAGCACAAATCATGTGCGTCATTAAGGAGAAATGTTATTCAGTAAAAGAATATCCAATCTTGGTTAACTCAGTATTTAAATAAAACAATACTTATCACGTCCTCAAGCTATCGTTTCGGATCTAAGGCCGATCGGTTACACCTTACTCCTCTAGAAGGTTCTGCTCTGCTGCCTCCATTTCCGTCTCGGCTCTACCTATCTCCATCGATACTTCGTCTATTCTATCGCGCGCGCCCTTCAAATCACTACCAGACTCTGCAAGTTGTCGAGATTGTGGGTTGCTAGCCTTCTCGCTATTGTAGCAGCTCAATGCTACATCGAATTTGGTGTAGGCGTGGTCCAAGTCGAGTTTCTTTTGTAGCATAGCAGCCTTAAGCTCCAGATACTTGGACCTCCGTCTTTCGGCAGAAAGGGCCATCTTATCAAGTAACCCTTCCAAGAGTTTGGCCAAGTGTTGATCCCTGTGTCCGATGTTGTTCACGACCTCCAATTCCTTCACCGTCTCACGTAGAAAGTTGAGTTCTTTTACGTTTTCACGAACTGCCCCGCGATGTCGCTCTAGTTCCTTTCTCCATGTCAACTCGCTATTGTGAGATATTCTACCGTCTTCGAGATGTGACATGTGAAGTCGGATTTCACGAATCTCTTTCGACCGGAGTTCCTCTTTGAGTTGCAAAATCTGTTTCCGCAACTCAGTTACCGTGCTGTCTTCAACAGTGTCTTCCAACTCTTCCGGAGTCTTGAGAGGAGGCCGTTCGTCAATCGGCAAAGTGTTTCCATCTCGATCCATATAGGGTATTACTTCCTTACAATATGGTCGCCAAGCTAAGACTTCGTAGCCTGCTGCCTGAAGCTCACTGAAGAAATCGAGCGCACACTTATCATCGCTCGGTCCACCAGACCGGGGACTTTCAACGACAACATCGTTGTCAAGGAGCCACTCATATTTCCATATGTCAATGACAACGAATTCATAGCCATCCTCAGGGTCACTGGTCGGCATGTACGCATCCAACCCGGATTTGGGCATTCTTTAAGTGACATCTGCACAACAAGCGCATCACCCTCATAGGCGTATGCATCAACTATGCATTTGCTAATGCATTTACTAGAGAGGGGCTCGCTACTGGTCCCGTTCATGGTAAATATTTTGTGGATGTTGTAGGTGTTGAGACTGTGATTGAATGTGTTGCTGAATTTGACGGTTTGCGTTGTTGTAGGCAAAGAATGGATTGAGCAGGTTCTCTTTATATAGCCAACCCCTGATCAAGAAACAGTCTACGCTAAAATGAACAAAAACTTAAATCAAAGGGCCACGTTCAAGGGCTAGTCAGGTGTTCAACCGATGGCTTGAATATTCATACCTGAACAGCTCAACATGGCTTTGTTGAACACTGATACTGAACCACTTAATTAATCTGCGCTGAACTTGATGCGAAACTACCCGTAGTCAGGGTGATCCTAGCTCAACCTTAGCCCTATCCGATAAGAAGTGCCTGTTCCCTTGGGTGCCAAAATTAACTGAAACTCTACCCAGGTCTTTTCGTCACTCAGAATAAGGGCCCTAAGTTTTCCCCACCACGGAACAAGCGGTATCTCAATTTCTCCGCATCGTCCGAACAAACACCAAATGATATCTGCACGGCATTCAGCACCACCATGACTACGTTCCCTGGGAGCATTCCTGGATTGCTAAAACTTTCCAACGAAATCTTGCTTTCTGTCTTTAGACTATGCAGAAGCACAGAACGAAAGCATCAGAATGACACCGTCTCCAGCTTGAGATTGACCTGCAAGAGGTTATGCCTGCTCTGCAGCGGTTATGCTGTTCGTCGCTGCGGCATTTTAGATTTCAGCCGTCCACAGAGCGTCAAGCTATTTCTTCAAGTGCTTGATAATCCTCAAATCGCAGAAGGAGTTCGCGAAGTCAATGTGCGGTTGCACTTTTACCATCCATGGATTGCGGCCAGTCTCGACAATTTCACCGCAGCCGTTTTATCTGAATGGGGTCAACGAACTCAAATTTTCGATGCAGTTGACAGCATATCAGGCGGGCAAATCACATTCGAGAGTCTGATGCAGCGATACATCAGCGACGTACATATGCATAATGCTAAGTCTGTAGAGCCTTCTACATCACGCAACACGGCAAACCAGACAAGGTATCCCAATGGTATCCTTGAGTTTTCTTATGACAAGTACAAAGAAAGATACGATTCTCAAATACTCTTGCATGGCGACGGTGCCTTTGCAATTGGGATAGCCGAGATCTTGGCGAGATTGCCGAATGTTCGGCACGTCATGCTCCATGACGGCGTTCTCAATAACAACTACGATCTCGGCCGCAAATTCGATCCACTCGACGAACAAGACACTTCGGCCCAAGCCGATGTTCTAACCCAAGTCCTTTCTCGGCCAATGTTATGGGAAGAAGCACGTTGGATCCAACCAAACGAATTCATCTGGCCTGGGGTTCCCACGAGATTACTCGTGGATATTCCTTTAGCCCTCGGAGCTGTAGATACACTACTCATCGACCAACTCTCTATCCATGTATCATCTGCGCCGGATTACACGACAATGCAACTTAGCAGAGATGACCGGGATAAGTTATCAGATGCCATCGAACGACTTGATCTTTTGCAATTCAGCTTTCAGCCACGGTGCCGTAGCGGCTGTGGCCCATGGATTAGAAATGAAGAGGATAACGACACTGTCAGGACAGCGAGTGAGATGGAAGTTCTGAATGAGTACTTAGGTGCAATCTTCAACGCTGGATGTATCACTAACGCTGATATAAATCTGGGGGAGTTTTGGTACAGTCTGGGCCTCAAGTCCATACTCGATGCTCCGAGCTCAGTCGGTATTGGGTTCACGTGGCCTTCAGTGTCCGACTTGCACTCCATTCACCTTGTCGAAATAACTACCACCACTACAGAACTTGCAGCTTTGGCAGCCACTCTGGGTGTTGGGTCAGAGGTTTCCTTGTTTTTGGTTCATATCAGAGTTGGCTTGTGGCGAGATGCTCTTCAAACATTGAGAGGGCTGCGTGATCCGCGTTCAGTTTCTATCAGACACCCGATTGGTGGTGAGATTCAAGACCTCACGGGTGATCAAGTCGAGTCAATTTTCAACTCTCGATACACGGAAGATGGTACAAAGGCCGAATGTTATGCTATGGGAAGAATATTGGATAATCCGCTCGATGCAACTATATAGATACCACGCAGTTTTCCATAATTGTTCTGGCTTAGATATGAAAAGAATTGGCAGATGCATCAACGGAGTTAAGCTATATCGAAATTGGTCATCTATGATACAGTCTATCTATGCCCTTTCAGCTGTACGTTGACCAACACCTACAGTTGCCTCCCCCTTCAGCCGATAAAACGCATCAATTTCCTCCTCATAAAGCTTCAAAGCAGCTCTACGCGAGATGGTTCCCTTCTCGGTACGCGGAAGAGGTCGCTTAGGATCAGCGATGATGATATAGTCTCTCCTCAAATACCCCCTCAGCAGCTGATTCTGATCTGCTTGGTCAATAATATCGCCAAGACTTTTCCTCAGCCCTTCAATGGTCCCCAGGTCTCTTGGAACCTCGTCTTTCAGTTCTACCATTAGACACGCGAACTTCTGCCCGTTTCCGATCTGCAGAGTCTGTAAGCGATTCAAACTCATGGTATACAAATTCAGGCTCACGTACCATTACACATCCTTTGACACTGGGATGAGCACAGATCATGTTCTCCGTCTCGATGGGAGACAGCTTCTGTGCATCTTCCAAGCAGATGATGTCGTTGCTTCTGCCCATGTAGAGCCAGAGGTTGGGCTTTTTAGGGTGTTTGATGAACAAATCCTTGAAGTTGAATTCATTCATGTCGGGAAAGGTGTGAAAGATTCCTTGGTGTAAAGCCCAGTGTTCATTCTTGACAGCGCGCTGCTCAAAGAGACCCCTCTCGATTTCCGTGTACTCAAACCCAGCATACGGGTGAAACGAAACCCAGAGGAAGTCTTCCTTGTCCACCAGCATATCACCCATGAAGAGTCCTTCAGTTGTTCCAAAGAGATTGTGAACACGTACCACTTCATTCACCTTGGCAGCAAGCTCTGCGCTAACAGGCCCTACAAGAGACTCTGTTAACTGGGTGCATGGCGTACTGAATTGGGAACGTACCTCCGCCAGCTCCAATGAATTTGGACGATCTGAACTTCTCCAATACTTCTGGATGCTGGCCCAGCTCGTTGACGTATACAGGCATGAAGTGCCAAATATCAATATTGCCGTGATCTGCAAGTGATGCCAGCATATTGATGTCAGGATGCACGCCAACAGGGCCCATGACACTATGCGTATCGAACAGGAACGTCGCAAAGAGGTTCATAAAGATACCGGGGCCCTGTTTCCAAAGTCAGTCACACCATTTCCAGAGTCATGTATTAGTGTAGACATACATGAAGAAGTACACAAGGGGAATAGAGTCTATCTCCCTTTTCATACAGCGTTGCCCAAGGACGAGCGCCGTTGTCGCCCTCGAACGGCGGCAGAATGCGAGCGGCGTCCATGGTGGCTAGCAACCCGTTGCTGAGATAGATGGGCTTGGGTAGGCCTGTTGTACCAGACGTATGGAGAATGCAGAACGGGTCGCCCATTACTTCATCATACGTCTTGGTATATGGATATTGAGGTGAGCTGGACGCGTCGAGGAGTTCTACGACCGTGGGGATCTTTAGAATACGAAGCTCATGGGTCTTCTGGATCTTCTCGACCAAAGGATACGGCGGGTAGTCGATGGGATGGACCCAAAGGCTACATTCCGTCGCCTTGAGAAGTCCCAAAGCAGCTTCAATGCTGTTACCTGGCGATAAAAATATGACCTAAGTAACATTATGAGTCGTTAACGAAAACTCCGAGAACAATACCTTCGTTGGGAAGTGTAACATACTTGGTATCCCGCTTTAACGCAGGCTAGATTCAACAGGAAATAGCGAATATCATCTTCTCTGGTCAGCTTTTTCCTGATGCCGTACGATCTTAAGAAACTTACGTGGCCCGATATAACCAATTGTTTGAAATGATTCACTCTTGCCAACAAGACCTTCTAACCACCAGGCGGTCTTGTTCACCGCGTTGGCAAACTCGCGAGCCGTAATCTCGTTGAAGCCTTTGGAGATATCGGCAGACTTGGCAATAGAGTAGATTACTCGATCCGGTTCATCTCTGGACATGTCATCCAGGATACGAGGGATGAGCCTCCTACCGAGATTTCCAGCTGGTGCCATGGTTGTTGAGACAATGGGGGAAGTGTAGCGAAGAGTCGTATAATCCTGTGCAGTTTCTGAGGAAAAGGAGAACCACTGTAGGCAGGCTTTAAACACCAGACATGAGGGGCTGTTACTAATTGGCCTGGTTATCTTGTTGTCTCGATGCCGTCGGGCGTGGCCATAACGAAGGGCGCCGAGTTTACAGAGGACAGATGCATTATGCATCTCCTGGTCCGAAAGCGCGCAAACTTCCGATTGGTGGCTGTTACGCTGCAAGGCAACGCTTCGAATGGTTTCATCGGCCGAAATTGCCATTCAAAAGGTGCGGAGCACGGCAGTTGTTGGACAGGGATTACTAT
The DNA here is from genome assembly GCA_002234255.1 of Fusarium sp. Na10. Taxonomy (NCBI): domain Eukaryota; kingdom Fungi; phylum Ascomycota; class Sordariomycetes; order Hypocreales; family Nectriaceae; genus Fusarium; species Fusarium sp. Na10. Next base: position 57,949 of record NJCS01000472.1, on the reverse strand, counting down.
GTGCGTTTATGGAGTCTCGGACTGAAACAAGCATCTTTTTTTCCCACGGAGTCTCCATTCGATGATTCGAGAGCCTCTCTCGCTTATCAATCATGCTGAGACCAGTTGAGGGGCCAGGAATGTAGCATGCAACGTGAATAGTGGTTTCTTTGCCTTCTACGAGGATATGTATCTAGTAACCTCTGAAGCCACGGAAACGCTCCAAGTCGACACAACATCTGTCCCCTTTGACCCAAACAGCCATTACAACGCTATATCGAATTCCACTCTTCCGTATCTCATTCTGTTAGCCTAAGCCATCAACGATACCCAATAGCCATGGAACTAGACTCCATACCCGTCCCTGATCCAATCACTACTGAGATTTATACTTCTCCTGAAGATCCAGACACGCCTCCAGATGGCGGTTATGGATGGGTCATCATCTTTGTCTGCTTCGTCCACACATTCTGGATCAACCTCTGGGCTGGATCGTGGGGTATTCTACAAGCAGCCCTTCTTCGAACAACCCTCAAAGGCTCTTCACTGAGCGCCGTGTCTTTCGTCGGCAGTCTCGGCGTAGCTCTAGGTCCTGCACTTGGAATACCCGCCATCAGAATAGTTCGTGTCATTGGAGCTCGCGCGGGCATGACCATTGGCATTGCAATCTATGGCATCGGCTGTCTAGCGAGCAGTTGGGCGGTTGGAAGCCTCGTGGGCTTGTTCTTCGCTTGTGGAGTGACTTATGGCGTTGGATCAGCTTTCACGGATACTTTGTACAACACTCTTCCGGTATTGTGGTTTAAAAGAAGACTTGGGTTGGCGAATGGTATCGTCAAGCTCGGTGGTAGTTTTGGAGCGCTCGTTGGAGCTGTTTCAGTTGGCTATCTGGCTGAAGGCGTTGGAGTCGCTTGGACGTTTCGGATTTTAGGCATTGCGTCGCTCATCACTGGCATACCCACTGCTTTACTAGTCAAGGATCGTGGTGCTCCCCCAGAATATCCTGTAAATTTGTCTGTCTTCAAAGATGCATGTTTCTCATGGCATTTCGCAGCTGGCGCCGTTGGAATCTTCCCCATATATGCGCCAACCTTCTTCCTACCTTATATCAACAACGCTCTTGGATTCTCAAACTCCACATCGATAGCCACGCTTGCCTGTCTTTTGGCTTTTATGTCAGTAGGCCGGATTCTGACAGGCTATGCGTGCGATAGGGTCGGCGCTATGAACGCCTTGTTCTTTACCTCTCTGGTAAATGCGATTTCTCTGTTTGCAGTTTGGCCTTTGTCGTCCAACCTGGGACTTGTTCTGTTGTTTTGTATTCTCAACGGTCTATCAAATGGAGGGTTTGCAGTGGCGATTCCTACCGCTGTCGGTCGTCACTTACCAATTGACGATGCGCCAGGAGCCTTGAGTTTGCTTTTCACGGGATGGGCGCCTGGTATAATGGGAGGAAATGCAATATCGGCGGCTCTTATCCAGGTCACGCATGCAGATGTTGCAGAATCGATTGTGCCTTTTCGACCTGCTATGTACTATTTTGGTGGGACAGCCTTACTTAGTACTGTTTGCGGTGTTGTAGCTCGTTTACTTTACAGTCGGGATATACGAGTGATTGCATGAAGGAGGAGTGATGATCATTGGGGATTGATCTCTCCAGTTTACATTGATAGGACATTACTCCTCTCACTATAGGCATTCCTCAATACATAGTTTAGTGTGCGCATGTTTTAAAAGTTCCTATTGACTCATATTAATGTCGTCTTTGAGTGATGTTCCTCGCGTGAAACTCAGTTACAGCCTGCTACTAAACCCTGTGAGCCATTTCAGTTACATGACAGGTTACATCAATGATAACGTAGAAATCCGACGTAGTTATTCTGCGACATTCTAATCAAAACAATTACGAATCCAAAATACACGGCATGAAGTTGGCCCCGACTCGGCAATCAAGCAATTGGTCACAGAGTCACTTCGGACTGGTCTATAGTGGAGAAGATTCAAGTATGTAATAATTTGGGAATTGAGATCGGAAACTTCATCGGACAAGCTACTCTCGCATTGCCATCCCATTCGGACTTTACGAGGCATTTTGCAACTGCCGAAACTTAATTGTTGTCACCAAATGCATACCACGAGACTAGAAAACTGGTAGTTATCATACCCGTTACTATAAATCCCATGCCGTACGAGCATCAACTTGCTGGATCAACCACGACTAGTCCTCCAATTTCAAACTATCTTATCTCAACATCACTCAATTCAACCTTTCTTTATCATCCACAATGGCTGCAGCTGTATCCAACGCACACCATTCCTTGCCCCAAGCAAGACCCTCCTCGGCTGGTCAAAGCCACGCTGATATCCTCAAAGTTGTCCGATCCGATCAGCCCTTCAAATCAGCAGCCATATCCCTCGTCTCTCTCCCCCCAGGAGCCATCTTGGCTAAAATCACCGAGGCAACTCTTGTCCCCCGCGCCACCTGGACCTCGTTCCAGACTGGCCGTGATGAGCACATGGAGTTCAACTCTGGCATTGTCTTTATCAATCACTCCTGCGATCCTAACCTTGTGGTTGACACTACGCGCATGGAGGTCCGTGTGGCGGATGATCGTCATATCGCCAAGGGTGACGGGCTGACTTGGTTCTATCCAAGTGCGGAATGGGAAATGGCTCAGTCGTTTCCTTGTGAATGTGGAACCGAGAGATGCCTGGTTGCCATTCGGGGATCGCGTTACGTTGAACCTGAGAGGCTGAAGGGGTATTTCTTGAACAAGCATGTACGCGAGCTCATGGAGGAGCAGTATTCTAAGCAGTAACATGGATTGAGCTTGCTACTGCAGCATCGATCTCAATCCAAGATCCAAGCTCTATAGTCCAATAAGAATATTAAGTTCCTACTTATTACAACCTCTTGAATTCCCCACAACTGAAATGCGGGCTCGTGGAGTTGGTCTTGATGGTAACCTGTGTTGTGATCTTTCTACCTGCTTTTGCCAACTCGAACTCACCTTCTTCTTAGTAACATCTGTTGACCACTGCCTATCAAGGGGCTAGAGATTACGATTGGCTTATTTGACGAAACAAATGACAGCGGGCGCAATGAAACATATGCATAAGCCGATGGTCCAAAGTCAAATAGTTCTTTCCTCGACTATGCTTGCGTTCGTGATCCCTGCGTTGTCTTACGTGGCCTGCAGGTTTGATTCTATATAATACCCCATCTATTACAGTTTAAAACTTCCGAACCCACTGTTGATGATTCGATGATCCCTGTAACCGGCCTGCATCTGGGATTGAGCATTAAGAAAAAAGCTTCTGGTCAAATATAGACTTCGTAAGTGCAATGGGCTCAGGCTTTAGACAAGAACCCAAAGAGCTCACTGCAGAGCTTAAGAGTTATTGGAACGCTTGATTATCGTTTGTTTAGCATTTACCAGCCGTTTACGGTCGTTCACGTAATTAGATATTACCTGAGCACAGCAACGGTGATGGACTCGGGAATTATAGTTTGGCACTAGTTCATCCCGCTCATGCATGGAATTGTCTTCTCCATGCTGGTCTTCCAGTATGGCCTTATATGATCGACGGAATACTAACTATACTAGGCAGTAAGAAGCACTGCAGTGGCAGATAATCTTGACCTTTGGTCGAGTCTCGATTGGTGCGGCAATGCCTTATTATGTGCTTTGTTGATGATCATGATCGTTGAGCCTCGCATGATTGCGAATCGGAAGTACCAAAGTCTAATTTGAGTTCATTCACCGCGAGTGAGAAGACCAGGGAGTCTCTACAAACAGTGGAGGTTCGGCCCTTACCGCAACCTCCACTCGGTAGTAGTCCGAGAGTTACATCGTCTCAATTTAGGTTCACTATGCATCGGGAGAGAAGAATAGAGAAAAGAGGGATCTTATTGATCGGCCGATCTAGGCACGGACACCAAGAACCTGTTCCATTCCACCCGTCAGAACTGTGTTCTTATCCTGCTCAGCATGATCCGCAGAATAGGCTCTGTACTTGATACTCGCCAGGGACTGAGCCGTAACCCTAGACCCGTCGGCATCCACAAAGGACACGTCGTCCCCGGGACGAAGGAGGTAGGCGATGGAATATCTATGCCCCTCGTCACTGGCACGACCATCCCTCACAACCCGATGAACACAGGAGTACAAGGTCTTGCCCGAGAGGAAACGGAGAGCGTCGCCGACGTTGATCACGGCATCGTTCTCCCGCGGCTCGACCCACTCCCAATTGCCGTTGCTAGGCTCAACAACCTGAAGTCCCCACTCATCACTAAAGAGAATAGTCAAGGACCCCAGATCGGTATGTTTCTGATGCGTGAGTCTTCCGGGATAGCTCAGCATGGCGAGGATGGTATCGGATGATTTTTCATGGTCGTGATACTGCAGGAACTGGCCAGGGACACCTAGAGCCTGGGAGTAGCAATCCAATAGAACGTCGACTACGCGCTCGCAAAGAGCTACGTAGTCGGGAATGAGAGTTCCGGCCTTCTTGAACAGCGCTGGAAGCGTAGAAGCCAGATTAGTTCCCAGGTCGTGCGTTCCAATCTATCTTCAAGTCAGTCATGGATCAGGGGAGCCGATAATATGTCATACAGCAAGATGTTCAAAAGACTCATCAGGGCGCTTAGGGTCGACGGCAGTAAAGGTGCCCTTTTTGACATATCTTCGAGTATAATCAGCACGTACTGATTCATAATTGCAGTCTGCTTACCCGCGTGTAGGAACGCCCTTGCTGTCAAGCTGCTTGATATCATCAGGCTGACTGAAATATTCTTTCATGGCCTTGAGAACATCTTTCTTCTTCTTGGGTAGACCAGCCGCACCGCTATGGTCAAAGTCTAGGTAGAAGAATCCGGCTGTACGGCTTGCAGCCATGAGCTTCTCAATTTCTTTCGCATCTCGTCTTTCGAGAGCGGAGTAGTTGATTGTCTCAATCGAGGCGATTGGGATGCTATCAATGGCAGAAGGCATGGCGGACGGTCTTGGAGTTTGAGATATGGAGCAAGTTGATGATATGGTTGTAAATGTGTTACTATACACTGTCTTGAATCTTATGGTGCATTCTGGAAGAATAGCTTATATAGACAATTTTACCATAAGGTTCGTTATGAGTATATTTTAACATAACCTGTGTTCACGAAGCAACCATATTTTATGGCCCATTTTCATATCTTCGCCGATCTTATGGCATGAATGCCACATAGCCTCAGCACATGATATTGACCCATGAGTGCGGGAATCGCCGGTGGCTTCAACCTCCGGCATAAGTCAAACTGCACTTTGTTTACTCGCCGACTCGCGATGCAAACAAAAGAGTAAAACTGATATGTGATGGACTGTTCTGTGATGGACTTCTGCTGGTGGATCCCAATTTACGTAGTATAATCACCGTGTCTACAGTGTGTATGAATAGTCCGGCTACGACCGACGACGGCAGATAGAACTTGAAGTAATCATGCGACATTCTGCATACATTTATGCAATGAAACATCCGAACAAAGCTAATTCTGGCTCTTAAATCCACCGCGATATTCATGCCGTGTCCGGTGATACGCAATATCCCGTCCCAGCATTGAGAGATAACATGGGTTCACGGCCCCGGAGATATTTTCTTGATTCCGGTAGGTTTCGTGATGCAAGCGTTGCTCCGGTGGCTAGCTCGAAACGAGAAGTCGACTCTGTCTGAGTCATTACGATGCCGGTGCTACCTTGCTTAGCGGAGACATTTGTATAGCATTCTAGTGTGCAACGGCGGCCTCGGCACGGATAATCACATTGCATTCGAGAAGTTTCTTATATCTAATACGAGCTGAGATATACCGACCTGGCTTGTATTCTCCCTCACTCGCATTCGCACCTGCGTTCTTCATTCTCAGAGCAATGTTTACTGATTCTGTGTTACTTTCACCATGGGCGCCTTTGGCACTTCTTATATGTGTACTGATGTACTACATCGTTCCCTACTTCTATACCTACAGACACCTGCGGAGGATTCCTGGCCCATTGCTAGCCCGCTTCTCGAATATTTGGCTCCTGTATATCTGCTGCCAGTCTAAGCGTTCATACACTGTCTATGACCTGCACGAACGACTTGGTCCTATCGTAAGAATCCAGCCAAACCACGTCAGTATCGTTGACGAAAGAGCCATCAATCTCGTCTACGGCCATGGAAATGGGTTGGAGAAGTCGTAAGTTACATAAATGACGTCCTTGCCATGTCTTTCTCTGCTCACTCACCAAGATCCTGGTACGATTCATCAATTTCCCTCACCCGAAGCATCTTCACGGCGAGGAATCGCGCCCAACATGCTCGTAAGAGAAGATATATCGCTCATAGCTTCGCCCCAAAGTCGTCTCGTGCAGCCGAAGGACCCATCGCCGACAAAGTGGCGCTTCTGGTCCGTAAGTGGGACGAGATAATCGACAAAGGACCGCAGTTTGATGGTTTCACAGAACTTGAATGCAGGCGATGGTTCACGTAAGTCCATTGTCGACTATTTCTCTGAGATGTACTGACTTTGCAACTAGATACTTGTCGTTTGACATCACCGGTGATCTTCTCTTCAGCGAGCCTTTCGGGATGCTTGAGAATGGCTCTGATCTGGTCAAGATAGACAACAAGCCCGGTTCCTACGTGTCCATGATGAACAGTCTTGCGCAGAGGAGTGCCGCCGTCGCTACTCTTGGTGTCTTGCCCTGGTTGAAGCCGTATGCACATCATCTGCCCGATCCCTTCTTCCATAAGGGAATGGATGGTCTCCAGAACCTACTCGGCGTTACTTCCGCTCATGTCAAGGAACGCATGGCCGCAGCGCAAGACAATCATGACGATTGGCTCTCACTCCTACTCCAAGCGCGCGATGAACACGGGGAGTTGCTCAAATTCGAAGAGATTGCTTCAGAGTCCTTGACCTTGTTCATGGCGGCCATTGAGACCGTCAGCAACACCCTGTCTGCCATGATGTACTACCTCGCCACGTCACCCTCTTCGCTGCAAAAGCTGCAAGCTGAGGTTGACTCCGTCCATGTTTCTGGAACAGTCACGCCGTTTGCAGATGTCCGTGCTCTTCCATATCTAGACGCTGTACTCAACGAGACAATGCGTCTGCACAGTGTCCTTGGGATCGGCCTCCCTCGAGAGGTGCTTCCTGGATCCAAGGGAGTTTACTTAGACTCCTTTTACTTTCCTCCCGATACTATTCTAAGTGTTCCAATCTACGCCATTCACCGGTCCAAAGACATTTGGGGCCAGGATGCCAATGAGTTTCGGCCTGAGAGATGGGAGAAACTGTCGGACCGTCAAAGAACATCTTTTATCCCATTTGGCCACGGTCCTGCAGCATGCGTTGGGCGTAATACCGCAGAAGTTGAGATGAAGATTATAGCAACGCTGATAAAACGATATTCCTTCTGCATGTTTAATTTAAAGGTTGAGTCCACTGAGGGAACAACACGGAAGCTAATTAAAGTTCATATTAAAATTAGAAAACGATACTAGAGATGTTTATAAATTAGCTTTTTAGATAATAAACTCTAAGAAAAATATACTATTCTTAGTTTAAAACTTGAATACTGTCGGGCCGATGGGACTTAGAGACCGCCGAGGGCGCCCTTGGGGGGATTAAACAACCCTAACTACACCAAAATTCGCCCGTCAATGGGCCGTTTTTTATTCCCCTCCAGAGCTCTAAACATTCCGGGATACTAGGTGAGGTCTGAAATCATTTTCGAAGGATCCCAGATAAGCACTTTAGCTGACATGTTCTCTCATTGTATACGCCGAGACCAATAATCGGCCCTACCTCCCCTTATCTACTGTCCGTTATCTCCCTAGAGCTAATGAAGGATGATATCTGTTCCTTTTCCCGTGCTGCTTCAGAAGCTGGAGATCGTCGCGTGTAGCTGCCTCATGGCCGGGCGCAAGGCTTCTCCATTACTAACACCGATACCATCAACGTCTCCCGGTTGGGCCACATTGAGTAGTTAAGGATTCATTAGCCTAGTGGGAAGGTAGGTCGTGGAGAGTTTCTTCTTTTCAGACACTTGCTTATGAGAAATGGGTTCATATTGTAGGATTAAATGCTCTAATTATCTAACAAAGGTAGTTAAAAACTTTCTTCCAGATCGGCCAAGTACGCCTCACGTCGGCATCCTGCTCTCGATCAAGATCGAATCGATATGATCGCCGCCCCGTGTCCAAATCCATCTCAGCAACACTTATGAAGTGTGTTCGAAAACGAATTTTGTGGTAAATGAAGAGCACGGCCACAATTGGAAGAGCCATGGTTCGGAGGAAAAAGTATTGTACCCGGTCCGACAGGCTCATCTCCACTCCTGACACCTGAAGAGGGGAAATGGACACCCACATATGCAAGGCCATCACCATCACGTACCCTGCTATTGTGAGCCAAGAACCGATAACACCGACGGCTGAACGAAATGGAAGGCGATCGATAGGTCTAGACGCATGTATCCAAGCCATACGAAGACGTATATGACAGAAGCAGATGCTAGTCCACGTGAAGAGGATCCCAAACGCACTAATAGAGAGCAGCCATTGGAAAATCGTATCGTGTGCTTCCAAGTCAACCAAATAGGCCAGAAGACCGAAACACCCTGCGATCAAGAGCGAGAGAAGTGGTCGGCCTTTCTTATCGACATACGTGAAAACCCGAGGTGCATGTGAAAGCTCTGCCATAGCTGCAAGAGTGCGAGAAGACGCATAAATTGCTGAATTACCGACGGAGAGAACTGCGATAAGGATAACACTGTTCATGACGCTTGGTAGAATGGTCTTGCCAGCGCTCTCGATGGCGATAACGAAGGCACTAGCGGATGCATCTGCAGAACTCTTGCCATTCATGAGAGATGAATTGTTGGAGGGTACAAGTAGTCCGATAAGCAAAATAGTAACGAGATAAAAGATGGCAATGCGCCAGAAGATATGCTTAATGGCGTTGGGGATTGACTTGAGTGGGCTACGCGTCTCGGCCGCGGCAAGCCCGACGATTTCGGTACCACCATAGGAGAAGACCGCCGTGATTAATGCACTGCTGAAGCCCTTGAAACCGTTGTTGAAAGGACCCGGGTGTGACCAATATTGACCGCCAATATAGCCGCTATGTGGCGGGCCGCCGATATGAATAACGATGCCTAGCAGGCTAAACAAATCTTCAATGTGAGCACTGTACTATCATATGACTGTAAGAGAAAAACTCACATGAAGCCAACGACTGCAATGACCTTGATAATAGAAAATATGAACTCTGCCTCGCCGTAGATCCTAATGTTGGAAAGATTGATGCCGAGGATGAGAACAAGAAAAATAGTCACGAAGACGGCCTTCGGTACGGAGTCGTTCCAATAGGTGATAGTAAGTACGGCGGCGATTATTTCGAGGGGCAGAACAAACAGCCATTGTAAAAAGTAGCTGGGTCATGGCATTAATCAGTGTTCAATTGAGGGGTGCGGTGTTAAAAGGGGGAACTCACATCCATCCTAGAGCGAATCCCCAAGATGGGTCAATGAAGCGAGTGGAAAAAGCTGTAAACGACCCTGCAACAGGGAACATGACTGACAGTTCGCATAACGACTGCATGGTGCAATATTGCAAGATGCCAACCGCGATGTATGCGAGTAGCAGGCCAGCCGGACCACTTCGAAACAACGCGGCACCCGAAGCGACAAAAAGTCCAGTTCCTATGTTCTATTAGGATATCTTCTCCCCGATTCTTGGTTTAAGAAACTTGCCAATCGAGCCTCCAAATGCAATCATCTGAAGATGTCTTCCCTTGAGCTCTCTTGACAAAGGCGTTGTTACTGTTTTCGCGTTGGCCGCTACGATATCGTACTGTCCAAGTTCGGCAACAGGTTTCGGGTTGGGACAATACCCGTGGTCATAGGTCTTGTCACGTCGGCGCTTGGCCCGCCGGAAGCCTTCGAACCAACTGGCAGGCTCCTCCGCAGGTTTGGTTGAGACATCCCACGAAGTACCGACGCCCACGTCTTTCATCTCGATAACCTCGACATCGTGAGTGAGCACAATATGACCGTTGCCCATTGTTCCGTTTGCGATGGTTGAGAGCGTTGGCAAATGGCAACCTGACAAACAGCGGCGGGGAGCAAATATACATACCCTATCGCAAGAGGCATATCTGGGTCCCCTGTCTCGCAATCCTTACCGTTACCCCTGAGCAGTGGAATGATTTCCTTATCTTCGACTTCTAGACCACTGCGCTAGCATGAGTTGGAGGGACGCCACCTAGTTAGTAGTATCCCTGTGGCAGAAAAAGTGCACCGATGACTCGTGAGATCGTAACAGGTCTATCAATCAAATTGTTACGATAAGAAATGGTTATCGAAACGGTGTAATGAACCCTCTGGATTATCTATCCTAATGCAATATATTAATTCTGCCTTCCTATATCCTAAGAAATAGGGAAATATCGCATAGGCCGATTGAACGGAGTAAAGACATTATCAGTTTTACACTTTATTAACTACCTGCTTAATATAGTTAGTATCTTATCTAAGTTATTAACTAGTTAGTTATGATTCGCAGTTGAGGCTTGTTACCCCATACCTTCACCGGCCCGATAAATCAATCAGCACGTGACCTCTACAGCGGGTTCTTGCTCATGATAGCTCTGACCAATCGAAAATGAGACTCACTTTGTATGGTCGATTTGAAAGTTGAGTCTACTGAGGGTACAACGCAGGGGCTCGTTCGGGTAAATATTGGAATTAAAAGACAGGAATAAAGAACTTTGTAAGTCGATGTTAAAATGATGTAGATCAAGCACTTAATAGCCATTTGTCTTGAAGTACCGTGAACGTATTCTGTTTTAAGTAAATATCTCATGTCCATCTGTAGGGTAGTGAGCAATTCCCCAGTTACAGAAGACAGGAAGCGACTTATCTGCTATCGTAAAATGCGGCAAAACAGTACAATTGGTGTTAGCCTTAATGTCGTCCCACTCCCGCTTCAAATGCCGCCAACTCTTCTGAGACCGAGGTGTCTCCAAGTTCCACTTATCTTATCGTGCCGAGGTATGCATCCACGTGACGTGTCATCGACGCGTTTGCTTCTGAAAACCAGTTCAAATGATCAAAAGACTCATCGCTTATCCTCATCAACTCGACATAAGCACTGCATCTTTTTTCGCTCATCTTGTGTTATTTCAACATGGTGCTATCTCAGAACAAGGGCCGTCGCGAGACGCTCACGGTCGTGGATAACAGAACAAACCAGACCTACGAGATCCCCATCACTCACAATTCCATCCCAGCGACGGAATTCAAGAAGATCAAAGCTGAGCCTGGTAATGATCGCCCAGAAGATGAGACTACGCAGGGTCTTAGGGTGTATGATCCCGCGTACATGAACACGGCTGTCGTGCAGAGCAAAATCACATACATCAACGGCCTGGACGGCGTCCTTCGGTACCGCGGATATCCGATTGAGCAGTTAGTCGAGAAGAGCAATTTTCTCGAGTCGGCGTATCTTCTCATCTACGGAGATCTTCCCAACAAGGCGCAGTATGATGAATGGCAGGGAGAGGTGATGCATCACACGTACATTCACAGCGATATCGAGAATATGTTAAAGTCGTTCCGCTACGACTCTCATCCAATGTCCATGTTGAGCGCGGCATTTGCTACTCTTGGAGCGTTTGCTCCGGAGGCTAATCCCTCGCTAGCAGGGCAGAAGCTTTATACCAACGCTGCCTCGGGCAATATGGATTCCCTCAAGATGCTGGACAAGCAGATTCTTCGAATTCTCGGAAAGGCTCCTACTTTGGCAGCTGCGTCGTACAGAATGCGACAGGGCCGACCATTCAACCGCCCTGCACAAGGCTTGTCATACACAGGAAACTTTCTCTATCTCCTGGATAACCTATCTGAGCCTGATTACCAACCTCATCCTGTTCTTGCCAAGGCCCTGGACAAGCTCTTCATTCTCCACGCCGACCACGAAGTCAACTGCTCTACCGCCACAGTCCTGCAAGTTGGAAGTTCTCTGGTCGATCCTTACAGCGTTGTTTCTGCGGGATGCGCGGCCCTCTACGGCCCATCTCACGGAGGAGCTTCTGAATCAGCCATCAGAATGCTCATCGAGATCGGATCCCCTGAAAACGTCCCCGCCTTCATGCAGGCCGTTGAGAGAAGAGAGCGAGTCCTCGTAGGCTTCGGCCACCGCGTCTACAAAAACGTGGATCCCCGCTCAACAGCCATTCGCAAGCTCGCCGAAGAAGTCTTCGAGGTCACCGGCCGAAACAAGCTTCTCGACACAGCCCTCACGCTCGCCGACTACGCGCGCAAGAGTGAATTCATGCGCAGCAGGAACTTGTACCCTAACGTCGACTTTTACTCTGGACTGATCTACCAGGCCATGGGATTCCCGCTGGACTTTTATCCTGTGTTGTTTGCTGTTCCACGATGTGTTGGTTGGTTGGCGCACTGGAGACAGATGATGTTGAACAAGTCGGGCGTCAAGATCTGGAGGCCGAGACAGCTTTATGTTGGGGAGGGGGAGAGGGAGTATATTGATACCAAGGACCGAAAGGAGAAGCCTGATGCTACGGTTTTCGACGCTCCTGTCAAGGTTGAGCATGGAGGGGAGAAGCAGCGAGCTGTTCTTGCTGCTAGTGCGGGGCTAAAGAGTAAGCTCTAACTTGCAAGAGAGAGTTGGGATTGCTATGTATTTGTATGGTACTTGGGATTGGTAAGCCTTGACAGTTTGCCAGGCTGGCATATCATTTTGAGCAGGTAGCTTTGTCTTAAGAATGTATTAAGCTCCTTGTAAAGTACGAAGGGACGTTACTCTGAAGTGAGATCTGTTTGATACTCAGATGAAGAGAAGTATCAACCCAATTACATACTGGCCAAGCAGGAAACTTGATACCATTGGTATGGAGTTTGCTGGCCGTCAGTCTTGACTGTACCCTTCCAGAACTCGCAAGTGCCCTGGTCGTATCCATTGGCGGCTTGGTCGTAGTAGTCGGCGACCTCACACTCAGGATAATCAGCGCAGGCCTGCAAGCAGTCTTTGGCGCTGTCCTTAGTTCCTGGGCTAGTGAGGTACTGCAACGTATTGCCGTCGGCGAAGTAGCCGTAGATACCGCAGGATGTCGGAGCCGCGGCAGTGGTGGTTGTCTCTGCAACTGTGGTGGTAGTCGTGACATCAGCCTCTGCACTGGTTGTCGTTGGGGCATTGGCTGCTGTGGTCTCAGCCTCTGTTGTAGTGGTCGCGATGGTAGCGGTATCGGCCTCTGCTGTTGTAGTGGCGGCGACGGTAGTATCAACAATAGTGGTGTCCCCAATGGCGGAAATTGCCGTGGTTGATGTCTGTTCAATTGCGGCTGTAGTAGTGCTAAGGACTGGGCCGGTTGTACTGGGCTTGCAAGGACTGGCGACAACAGCCGATGCGGCCGCCAACGCCAGCAGGAGGGATTTGCCGTAGACCATGGTATATGACTTGCAAGACTCTGAAGTCCAGGTAAAAGAACGAGGGACTGGGTCGGTGAAACAATAAACGAGTGACGATTGGACCTGGTACGAGAGAAGAGAATGGCAGAGACTGTGAAGAATCTTGGGGAGTAAGTGTGTTTATATCATCTTCAACGGCAAGTCCGGCAAATGGAGTGTCCTTTTGGTAGATAAATCCTATTTTGAGCAAGAGAAAGGAGAGCTATTGTTCAAAGGATCCAGATATTGCGGTACTAACGTCAATAGATCCGAGCACTAAGGCTGTCCTTGGAGAAGTGCACGCCACAATACCCAGTTTTCATTTTACTAGCCAAATTGGAATAGCACGGACCAATTAGATGAGCCATTCATTCACAGCACGTAATAACACAACAAAATCAGATCTGGAAAGTGTCTTCACAAAGTTAACATCTTCGGAACTATAGCCTTATACATGAATTGCTTACCATGTGTAGCTACAAGTACCAGGTTTAAATCTTGAGTGGTTCCCCGAAGCTGGCACAATAGATATTGCAGTAGAGCCAGGCCAGCACACCAGATCCAGAGCATTCAGAAGAGCAAGACGACCCTGAGGAGCCAGATGAACTGTAAGAGCTGTAGCCCTTGCAAGTTTCGGATGCATTCTTCCACACAGTAAGATTATCACCGGCATATCCATCGCGACCCTGGATGAACTGCCAATACAGGGTTGTTGCGTTATAAACGGTTAACTTGGAAAAGCCAAAGCTGGTCAAGTTACGGTGAGCTGTTATGTCGGGTAGAGGCCAGGACGTATTGATGGTAGCGTGGCTTTCAATGTTCCCAGCAGCGCCATTGATGAGATGAACCATAGAGCGTCCAGGCCTCACCTTGTAAATGCCATTCTTCTCACTGTCGTCTATAATGGCCTTTGTGTCGACTCCGCAGTTTCTTATGGGCTTGAGACGCTCATACCAGTGGACGTGTCTATGAGTAGTTAGCCAGGCATACTCGACAAAATTCGAGGTGGTGACTTACCCAGCGATGTACAAATCAACCTTGTTCTTCAAGAACATCCCCTCAAAGGCCTCACGAAGGTGAAGATGATAATTGCTGGAGTCGTGGGAGCTGTACATGGGACGATGGCCCATGACGATAACCCACGGTGTTTTACATCGATCAACATTTTTAAGATCCTCCTTCAACCACTGATATTGCTGATAGGCTTTGTTATCCTTGATGGAACCGTCGATGTATCCAAAAGGACCTGCATCTGTGATATGCGTCTCGTTTCGCAGAGGATGAGCTCTCCCGGACTGAAGATATGTCTCTTCCTCCAAGTCATCCGTCTCAAAGTCATCGCATAGCTCGATCTTGGTACAATGGTAACCAGTCGGCTCGGGCTTCTCAGGCTTGCACTTAGCCTTGTCCTTATCTTTGCCTTTGCAGTCTTCCTCTTTCTTAGCTTTCTGGACATCCTCACGGAATGTCTTGTCGGGACTGTTAGCATAGTCTGTTTCCGTATCGATGGATACGAAATGAACGAGCCCGTAATCGAAGGAATGCCAGAAATTTCCGACGCCTCCGGATTTGTCGCCTGCCATTGAGAAGCGGTTCTGGAAAGCTGTGAAATTGCGCTGTGAAGGCGGACATGAATAATACGTTAAAGTCGAGTTGGGGTTATCGCCTGACATGGTGGTGTTTGTTTTGTTCTCGTTGAGATATGATGAAAGGACAAATGGACTGTTATCATGGTCGGCACATGTGGCCTCGTGATTGCCGGGGAGAACGATATAAGGGATCTTCATCGTGATATTGTTCATCCACTGCTGCCAGAGATCCCAGTTGGACTCATAGAGGACGCCTACGTCGCCGCCACGAGGGCTGCCTTGATTTGGAATCTCGCCTGCCGGAAGAGACGTGTTGAAATAATCGGGGTTAGTGTCGCCATTGGGCAAGCTGCTAGAGCTACCGTTGTAGCAGACGGGCCAAACTGATGCGTTGCACTGTACGATGCCAGAGTACCAGTCATCCGCGTAGCTGAGATCCCCACCGTGCCAGACAAACGCGAGCCCTTCCTCATGCATGGTTTTGTTCATATAAAAATACGTTCCATTGGCATTGGTATACCCCATATCATTGTTGATAGCGATGCTGAATTGAGAGGGGTTCCCTTGAGCTTGGGCAGTCTTGAAGCTTAGAACATCAGACTGGGTTGTACCATTCGCAGCGGGGATTTGGTAGAAATAGGTTGTGTCTGGTAGAAGCCCTTCTATTTGGACGTTGTGGAAGAATTGACTGCATTGCGTAACGGCAACGAGAGAACAGGGAGGAGTGCGGTCGTATGTTGCAGTCGAGCCGTGATTCGTCTTGATTAAAGACGAACGGCTGACTCCCCAGTGAACTGATGGTGCGACACCAAGACCAAAGGGCGTTTGGTAGTGAATATTGATGCCAACGGTCCCATCAGGCTGAGTAGGTATGTATGACAGTGAGATGACATTGACGTTGTTGGTAGCATTGACGTAGCCAGGATGTACGGCTGGGGGTTCGACTAGACGGATGAATCCATCGCCGTCGCCATTGATCGTATGGTCAACCCAATCGCCAATGGGGATATCAGGGCCATTATATGGGTATGTCTCGTCGACAGTCGGTGCTGCTTGAGTAAGTGCAGCGAAAACACCTGTAAAGAAGTGTGGCGATTTCATGTTTCTTAGAGACCTGGGTATGATACCTCTAAGAAGATGACAGCAATTGATCAAGGGAGCGCAGGATGTAGCAGTCAAGGTTAATTATGCTTTAATACTGACCGAAGCATCATAACCACCCCCGCTATGCTATGAACTCGTGAAATTGAGTAGTGACAGCCACTCGGTTCATTCAACCAACGGGAAGATGTCGATTTACATTCTAATCAATTGATTAGCTACAGAAGGATACGCCAAAAGAAGCTATCGTTGCCACTCAATTCCTAAAAGATCTTTAACTCGGCACGGAACGACGGGACAACAGCGCGCCTTCGCCAACCTAGGTATAGTAATTGGTGATTGATGTTCTTTTTTGCCCATCACAGCGGGGAGTATTGGAGTGGCTGAGAGCGGAAGCGACTATCGTCGTCTGATTAGCTGCTTTACGCTAGCGAAGCTATCCCTTGCATGCGCCAGAGATAACTATCGATATGGTAGGTGGAATGTCAGCCAGCCACAGTTGGGTCTCGATTGGCCTTTGAACAAGCTTATCTTATCGGCAGAGAGAGATGAGATGACATTGAGTCTGGAGCTGGGATTTATTGCTGAGCCCGAGTGAATGCCAAGGTCGGCATAGCATAGTGTTTCTATCCGATATTCGTTGGACATCATCATAAGTGTCAGAAGTGATAACTTATAAAATCACATCGATAGACAGCTAACACGATCAGTCCTGGGGACAGCGACGGAGCATAACAGCTCTGCAGTATTTCATGCTTTCGCTTCTTTTACATCCGGACGACTCGCCATATTGTATCATTAGCGCTATCTCACTCCAAGACTTATACTACTGCCACCATCTTCAGTGAGATTCCCTCCAAAAAGCAATAAAAATTGCGCAAAGCATCAGAATGGCCTTTGTGACCAGTTTCTTGGATTTCCCTGGGCTACCCTATATCATCGTTCACACGCCCTAATGGCTAGAAAGCAGATATCGGAAGATCGTTAATCCGGTTACCGCACGACTACCCCTGGCCTATCAGAACCGATACATCCATTAAAATGGGCCTTGATTACGATCAGATTTGGCCCGAGCGCGTCCACTGTCCTTGAACCTCAACACAATGCGCAGGGTACGGTAACTAACTATAACTACAGGCGGTCTGTAAACCTTTCACATGCACAGTAATTAATTGGCCTACAGCAAATGTGATCGAATTCTGCAATACCCTAATATTTAACTTGATGAGAACTGCGATAAATCAGTAGCAGCGTGATCACACTGCTGCCACATGGAAACCCTCTTGATCACCATCTCCCCACCATTGTTCTTCTCCCACGTCGGATACCACTTATCCTTCGCATTCCAGAAATCCGTCTTGGGGGAGATTGCATCATTCACCCAGGGCTTACCGTGCACATCATCCGGAAACCAGCCCGACGTTCCCCCAACAGCCAGCGCGATGATCAGGTAGAACGGCCGGTCGAATGGGGTCGCGTTACTGGTTCCCGGCCCAGTCCACGGATTGGAGATCTGGGACCCGTTGGCGAGGGCTTGGTGGAAGCCGCCGTGCTGGTAGAATGGATGATTGAACTTGACGTAAGTAACCTGTGCGATGCGGTGATCAAGCCAGGTGAAGAGATACTTGTCCGACCACTCTAGTCCAAACGTATGAAAGTCTCGATGGAACGTCGTGCGCAGCGCATCTCTCGCCCCAGAAGTGCTCTGCCAACGATCCGTGGTGGTATCCAGCCCCCAATGCAACTGAGTCGAAACCTGCTGATTCCCCTGCCCATTATCATAAGTGTAATTATTCCCACGCACCATCCCAATATCAATCTCCCCAGATGCAGGCCACGCGCCGTAGTAGTCCTTTGCTGGGAACATCATGAGCTGCGAGAGCAGCCAATCTCCCGCTGCGAGCTTAGCGACGATCTCGACGCGGCCGTAGCGGATGACGCCAAAGTTCTTGGTCGTGATCCTACCGGACTTGACGGGCGCGACGATTTCTCCTGCGGTGAGGTTTGCGACTTGGACGCAGTCTTGGGTTGTTGTGGAGGAGCAGGTCCCGTGGGCGGTGAGGTTTATCTTTGTTGTTTCGGAGAGGTATTTATCGGTTTGGAGGGTGGGTTTGATGATGAGTTGACCGTCACGGACGAAGACGTTTTCATCCGTGTTTGTCGTCAGCGCAAACTCTCCATTTCTAGAACTCGCGATTAGCACTCATCACTATTGCCAGGCATATGATTTGGTAGAGAGCGTTAACATACCCGTATCCTCCGACCTCAACCTGCTTATTCCATATCGTAGAGTTGAAGCCATTGGAAAAGTCATCCGTAAACACCGTGCAGTATTTATGCTTATCGACAGATCTATAGCCGCTCCACGTTAGAAGCGCTATAGCAACCAGTCCGATAACGATGCCGAAAGCTGGGATAATTGTGATCCATATGCCTCGAGGGTCCTTCACTGCAAGGTATGGTCTCTCGACAGTGCCCTTTTTGACTCGGCGGGAATGGAAATATGGACGATCAGGGAATCTCTTCTTGAGTGAAGACTCAGTTGAGCTTTGAGCTGCGAGGCTCGGTCTGACCAAGTCTTCCGTGGAGTTTGCATGGCTGGTAGAGGCGAGATATGATCCAGAGGATCTAATTGCAGTACTAGACATTGTGGTAGAGGCTGGTAATATCTGGTATATTATCCGAGACAGGGATGGCAAGGCAGGGCGCTAGATGTACAAGACGTGCTTGGCATTTTGGGCAGCGTAGAATTTAAGAATCAAGGATATGTAGTTTTCACAGGGAGAATCCGTCAAAATTAGCAAACGTCTACAGTGCCAGCTTTCATCCATGACATCCAAGGCTCACACGCCAGAATGAATCGCATCTGTATCCAAACTCAAGTACACCCCCTTCCTTGCAACTTACGACATTCCTTCATCCTCAAAAAAACTTCATTCGCCGTGGATGGACCGACAGGTAGCTTTGGCAACACCGAACCAACAAACCCCCATAACTCGTTTCCGTACAAAAGTCCATGAGTGCGAACCTCCGTAAATTGACGTGAATCTGCTAGTTTGCGGGTCTCGTCGATTATCTGGTCACGATACCTTGGCACTGCTAAGCGACGTAGTATTCAAAACGGATTACGTGGATCTGGAGGAATAGAGTGCATATGTCAAAAACTTGGCGAGGCAGACGCTTGCCCTGTAGAGGCAAGATGCCAATTAAAAACCCTGCTTCGCTTATGTCCATCGTTTACCTCGCCGTGTCCACTACAGCAACTTATTCCTGATAACGCCTCTTCCGTACCTACGTCACCGGACCCTTCGGGAGTGGCCCCCCACTGTTTGAGTCATGCTTGCAGCGGATATAACATACACATTGGTAGAAGTGGAATTCCACTGATGTTACAACGGTTAGAGATTGGAACTTGACTATATAGCAAGAATATGATCAATCGATTTGCAAGAACAGCAAAGTACGACCTTGAGAAGCGATTCCATGGCCTCACCATGTCAATACAATGAGTATAAAACGCTCATCGTGGGGTACTCCGTAGGGACTTCCAAAAATCCCCGTAGTCAGCGCCACAAAGAAAATACAGTTCAAACACAGACCAACAACATGTCACCAAGCCCCCGAGAGTCAAGACAAGCCTAAAAACGGACAATTGAGCCTTTCGGCCGACGGAGCCGAATCACTTCCCTATAGGGGAGAAATCACATTCCAGCACCTAACATCGTCCGACGAGGAATCATCCCATCTCCAAGATCGGCAATAAGTATCGGTATCGACAATCAGTTCTCACAATGCAAGGTACGAGATGGCATGCAGGTAATTCAATAGCTCAAGACGGCGCTATCGTGAGATTGACCAATCATATTACACCGTGCCCCGCCCTTTTATGGCCGAGGTGAATACAAGCGGCCCGACTTTTCCGCCCTTGCTGTAGTTGTTGTGCGTGCGCGAGTCAGAACTGTGTGAGAGAGGATTCGGGTTATTCTCAGTAAGCAGATAGGAGTGGTCTGTAGATATCGCGTTTTGGATGCCGCAAACAGCAACGACTTGAACTTACGCGTGGGATCGTTCTATACACCCACAAACACTTGTCGGCAGTTGAACCATGGCAGCCCAAGCAACGTAATCTTCTGCAGAAAGCAGTCTCCCCTTCCCTCTGCACATCTTGTCAAGGGCCTCTCGCACCATTCATCTCCTAAACCTCGTCCCTCGCTTCTTCACCTCAGAATGATGCTCATACAATCCTCACTCGTGGCCCTGGCCCTCTTCACAACCTCATCCATCGCCATCTCAAAAAACTTCTACCCCTCCTCAAAACGCGGCCTCATCTACATCCCCAACTCCGACTTCCCCAGCGACGACAAAGTCTGGGTCCAAAAACACTCCGACCTAACATGGTACTACAACTACAAACCGCACCCCAGCCCCGTCTACGAGAACAACACCTCCCTCCAATTCGTCCCTATGCTCTGGGGCGCCCCCGACGGCTTCGATGACACTTCCTTTCTAGAGAACGTCACGGCGCAGATCATCGGTGGCCGAAACATCTCGTACGTTATGGGCTTCAACGAGCCTGATAACTCAATGGCCAACGGCGGCAGTGACATGAAGGCAAAAGATGCAGCGAGGTACTGGATCAAACAGCTCGAGCCGCTGAGGAAACTAGGTGTTTCGCTTGGTGCGCCGGCGGTGACGGGTGCGCCGTCGGGGTTCACGTGGCTTGCGGACTTTGTAGAAGCTTGCAAGGGGAACTGCACGTTTGACTTTATTCCAATACATTGGTACGGAAGCTTTGATGGTATGGCGAGTCATATCGCTGGTGTGTTGGATGTGTTTCCGGGGAAGAAGATCTGGGTCACTGAGTTTGCGCTGGACTTTTCATCTTTGGCTGCGACGCAGGATTATTTCCAGACGTCGGTGAAGTATCTCGATGGAAACAAGTAAGTCACATTCACTCCTCTTGAGCATAAGCCATTAACGTGGCTGCTTAGAAACGTCACTCACTATTCGTACTTTGGGTCATTTCGCTCATTCACCTCGAATGTTGGGTATAATGTATCGATGTTGAACTCAAATGGGCAGTTGACGGATATAGGAAGTTGGTATCTCGGGGGTGATGCAACGGGCGTTATACCAGGCGACAATGTTGTCAAGCCTAATATCACAGCGTCCAAGCCGTCTACACCTACGTACATTGTCCCAGCGCTGGCCACAGAGGATAGTGACTCGTTGGGTGCCGTGATTCGGCCTTGTATATCCTATCTTGGGCTACTGTCGCCTCTTCTCGCTTTGTATGCTAGACTATAGAATCAGATACCAAAACATGTAGATTAGCAGCGTCTTAGACACGCTGTGTATTCCTTGTACTATTAATCTTCATGCAGTGATTTTAAGCTCTCAGTCACGGATCTGAAACTTGGCAGTAACCGCCAGATTCTGGATCTAGACAATATCAGGCAATGCGCAACTAATTCCCTTTGTTGTGCCGTGCCCGTGGCCAAGAATGTAACTAACTTCCGATTACAAAGAACAATATGCCACTAAGTTCAGCAGATCATTCTGCCACACCATTGTTCGTCAAAAACATGTCTTAAGTGATCCACAATCCGTTTCCGGTTTCAGCCACTTTGTATCTTCCGTGGAATGCTGCGATTAGCAACGGCACAAATACGCCCGCGTGCACGACTCGCGTACCACGACTCTACCAATCACAACCCCTCGAGTCTTGTGATGCCTTGCTCGTTTCGGTATGTGAGAACTGACAAAGGTTCTTCCGTCGTCGGCGAATTGGTCAAGAGGGGGTATGCGTAACCACGAAATCTGCCATGCAGCACTGTGCTCGCCGATCTCCCGATGCCGTTGCTACATAACAAAGACTGATGCACTCTTTTAACGCCTCAGGGATCTTCAAACAAAGAAATGATTGACATGATGGATTCTGGAATGAGTCAAAGATCAGTCAGCATGTCAGGGGCTGTAGCGAATGGGTCGATTCGCCATGTCACTGGCCTGTCACTGGGCGCCTCAACACCCGTCCCAGTTGTAAGCACTCAAAAGCCTAGCGCTCTAAAGATGAATACTAATAGCAGATACTCAGGTAGCCATCATTGGAGACAGAGGATCTGGGAAGACATCTTTGTTCGAAGCTCTTTCTGGTCTATCTCTTCATGGCTCCCAGCTCTCGTCGACGAAATTCCCCATCCATGCCTGCTTTACGCACAGCAGCCGGACGGGCACGACCCTAAAGGCACGGATAAGACCAGGGAAAGTTGATGGGCAGAACGCAGAGCTCTCAGACCATTTGCAGAGTTTCGAGGTGAACTATGAGGGAGACCTTGCTGCTGTCAATCTTCCTCAAATTGTGAATCAGGTTCATACAGTCTTTTACTCTCGTTTTCCTGACACATTTGGCTAATCGAAGGACAAAAACACAGGCAACGAATCACATGCAGATCGCAACCGCATTCTCGGACGAGAAGGAACAAGAAGAACAACAAGTTTCCGACAATGTTCTTATCATTGAGATTTCGGGTCCAGACTTTTTCAGCATGGAGATCGTCGATACCCCTGGGCTATCATCTAGTAAGTGACACTTCCGTACTGTATGCCCAACTATGAAAGCTCACATGTACAGGCCCACTGGTTGATGACACACAGGAAATAACAAGATCTCTCATCATGGATCTCGTCAAGCAGCCCAACACCATCATCCTGTCAGTCTTACTTTACCGTCATGAGGAGAATACTAACGAATTTTAGATCTGTCGTTGACGCAACGAGTGATATGAGCACTCAGGAGGGCCCGAGGCTTGCGAGAGCAGCTGACGTGACCGGTAATCGCATCGTCGCAGTCGTAACCAAGTGCGACCTTGTACTCCCAGACGAGAGAAGATTCGTAAGCCCACGTCCTTCCAAACCAGCATATCGCGGAGACTGACAGATACAGGTGTTGAGAGCTATGCGCAACAAGGAACGCCATCTCGGCCATCCCTGGTTCGCCACCAGAAGTCTCTCCAGCGATGAACGTGGTGAAAACTGTGCCCTCGAGAAGCGGAACTCCATCGAAGACTCATTCTTTTCAGAAATGGAATGGGCCATTCTGAAACGCCGGCGGCGTGTTGGGGCTCCCGCTCTAAAAGACCATCTCAAGACTAGGGTGAACGTCATGCTCCGGGGGAGTATAGACCTACTAACAACAATACTCAACACACCATCTCATTCAGTTGCACCAACACGCGCCCCCAGTTTTACAGAAAAGGCACAGCCAACAAATGTCTACACAACGTCACAAGAGACTGTAGTCACAGACGTCGATCTAGAATTTGCTTCCGATGCACCCCGACCAACACCGCTTCTCAACGCTATCATAGTCGGATTGACTGTTGCCATATGTCTCTGCCTCATAGGACTTGGCTGCAGCGCAATGGCACTAGAGGTTGCGAGCGAGGGACGTTGGTATCGTTTCTTTCTTCTGGTAACAGCTCTTCCTCAGATTATCCTGAGCTTGGTAAGACCAACATCCAAGAGTTGCGCCGAGAACTCCTTCTGACTTTGTCCTAGTTCTTCTGTCAAGCTATTGTGGTGACTATCTTCCAGATGGTCGGCCCCGTCACGCAACTAAAAGTCAATTCCAAGTTTTACTCCGCAAAGCGAACGAAACGCCTCGATGGGACGAAAGTAGTCTTGCCTCACGTTACTATCCAATGTCCTGTTTACAAAGAAGGCCTTGAGGGTGTAATCAGACCAACAGTACAGTCGCTCAATGCCGCCATTCGCAATTATGAATCTTTCGGCGGCACAGCTAGTATCTTCATCAACGA
The DNA here is from genome assembly GCA_002234255.1 of Fusarium sp. Na10. NCBI lineage: Eukaryota > Fungi > Ascomycota > Sordariomycetes > Hypocreales > Nectriaceae > Fusarium > Fusarium sp. Na10. The sequence goes on along the minus strand of NJCS01000472.1, from coordinate 33,970 downwards.
TGACGGTATGCAACTTGTGTCCCCAGAAGAAGCTGAGGAACGTCGCATGTTTTACAAAGAGAACAACATAGGTTGGGTTGCCCGACCAGGACATAATGTGAACGGCGAAGGAATAAAGAAATTCATACGCCGCGGCAAATTCAAGAAAGCATCAAACATGAACTACGCTCTAGGTATCAGTCTCAAGGTTGAGGACAAGTTGGTGGAGATCGTGCGCGACGAGAAGTGGACTCAAGTCCACGAGAGTCAAGCATATCAGAAATGCCTCGATGAAGTCCTCGCCGAAGAGCTAGGCCGCGCCTGGGTAGGCGGTGACATCAGAGTCGGCGACTATCTCCTCCTCGTCGACTCCGACACCCGCGTCCCAACAGACTGTCTCATCGACGCCGTCAGCGAACTCGAAGCCTCACCCCGCGTCGCAATCCTCCAGTTCACATCTGGTGTCATGAACGTCACGACGAGCTACTTCGAAAGCGGCATCACCTTCTTCACCAACCTCATCTACACCGCCATCACCTACGCCGTCGCCAATGGTGACGTCTCACCTTTTGTCGGGCACAATGCGTTTATTCGTTGGTCTGCGTTGCAGGAGGTTGGCTCTCAAGATGGTGGGATAATCGACAACGAGAAAGACCCAAATGCCACAACGCCGTATGAGAAATTCTGGTCCGAGTCTCACGTCTCAGAAGACTTTGATATCTCTCTACGTTTACAAACACTCGGTTATCATATTCGTCTGGGGGCTTATTGCGGCGACGGGTTCAAAGAGGGTGTTTCACTCACTGTTTACGACGAGTTGGCCCGGTGGGAAAAGTACGCGTACGGCTGTAGTGAGCTTCTCTTCTGGCCTATAAAAGACTGGTGGAGACATGGTATCTTCACACCGCTATTCAAACGCTTCATATTGTCGAATATGCCGCTTGGGTCTAAGATCACCATCATGTCTTATATCGGCACATATTACGCAATCGGTTATTCGTGGATTGGCTCGCTGCTGAACTACTTTCTCATTGGATGGCTCAACGGAGAGCTCGATCACTACTACATGAGCAGTTGGCGTGTCTGGGTCGCTCTTGTGGTTGTCTTCTCTATAGCTGGCAACATCACCCTCGCGCTGATCAGGTACCGCTCTCAGCAGGTTAGCCTGCTTAAGGAACTTTGGACATGCTTCAAATGGGTGGCCCTCATGTTTATTTTCCTAGGCGGTATATCCATGCATGTCTGCAAGGCGATCTTGTGTCACATGCTGTCGATTGATATCAGCTGGGGCGCTACGTCTAAAGAGGCGGAAGACACCAATTTCTTCCAAGAGATCAGCATCATCATCGCGGGCTTCAAGTATGTCTTCATTTTCTGCTTGGCGGTGACAGCATTGATGATATGTGGTGTCTACGCCTTCCCGTATTTATGGAGGATTGATGAGCTTGTTGCCATCTTCCCTCTTGCAACTGTCATCTTCTGTCACTTTTTTCTCCCGATTGCGCTGAATCCGAACTTGATGAAGTTCACGTGGTAAATAGATAGACGATAGAGTTTATAGAATAGATATTATATATGGTTCACCATCGGTGTATTCCACGACCGTTCCACAGATTGTACTCAATTCTGCTGGCTTTGGATTACTTATTAATTTCCAATGACTATCAATCGGTCGGTTATTCTGGTTAGATAATCTCTACCACCATGAGAATCAACGAAGGTGTGCGGATTTGCTCAAAAGTGTCGCAATGGTGGTGACGTGAGTTTTGATGAAAGAGACTGAATATGTGTAACGGGCCACTGTGACGGCCGTGGCGTAGTCACTGTATCACGCGATACACAACCAATTCACGGTCTACGATCAACCGTCCACTAAGGCCACTTACAGCTGATTCACAAAGGGCTTTGTCTCGGCAGTTGCATTGGCAGTAATGTGCTGAACCACCGATCACTGAACAAATGTTGAACATGTCTGATTCATCAAGCGAATAGGTAACGAGGCAGTGAGCATTTGTCTCAAACAAAACTCTGACACAGACATGTTGTGCTGAACAATTGCCAAACTGGGCATCTCATCTAGTACATAAACCTCGCTCAATCCGCTCAACTCGCATCAATTATTCCGATCTCTAGCTCATCTTTCACACACATCCAAAACCACTCACTACTACACTGCACACTTACAAACCCACAAAAAACCAAAGAACTTCATCATGTGTTCTCAAACTGTTTCTCAACCTCTGGTCGACAACGCCATGCCAGGCACTCGTTGCCCAAAGTGCTCCACACCCGACAATGACGTTTGGGTCATTCCCGGCCGCAACTGCGGACATTGCGGCACCTATTGCGAGTAAAGAGCACACCAAGAAGCTCCGAGGTTGCCGTCATGTGGCACCAACATGTCCTGGGCGGAAATGGATTGTACCGAGAAATCTGATCGGTGATGCATGCCTGTCGATGGGCAATGGAAGAAGCTATTGGGCTTAAGGATGATGCTACTTCGAGAACAACGTCAATAACATGACATCAGGTAGAAACCGTGGACCAAAATATACAAAACTCTAACAAATTTATTAATCGATATCTTTTACGTGATACCCTCCGTTATTAATGATACAGCCTAGCCCTAAACACCCGAAGTCGCTTCGCCCTGCAGGGCGAAAAGCTCTCGCTTCCAACCAAACCACTTCGTCATTCTCTTCCCCATAATGCGCAACAGAACCGGATCAATCTTGTCAGCAGGATGCGGCTTGTGAAACACAATCCGTCCTCCATCCACAAGCTGCTTGAACGCAACTGCCGACCCGCCATTGTTCCTCGCCGTGAAACCCGCCTCAATCATGACGCGGACGAATCGATCCCATGTAACTTCTTTGGATACGTTGTCTTTTCTGGGAAACATGAGATGTATAACTCCTAGTGAATCCCTGGTCAGTGAGATGATGGTCTGCTTGGTGACCTCCTCTGCAGCTTCGTCTGGTGGTTCCGTGACATCACTGCCAGAAGAACACTGCTCTCCGCGTGTCTTAACCTTCTCTCGGCTTTGCGCTATCGTGGCCGACGTGGGGATTGGATCAGGACCCTCGTTGAAAGCACTGGCAATAGGCTGTGATTCGTCTGCGATGTTGATTGCAGAGAGGATCTCAACCTCAGCGCGTTGTTTATCCTGGATATACTCCTCACTAAGGTGCGCCGAAGCGACACCAAGAAGAGCGTCAACCTCTTCAAGAGTATAGCCATTATCTCGCTGTGTTAACTGCTTTCTCAAGAATCCCCTAATCGATTCCCAGAACTTCTCGTTTGCCGTGTATAGAGCCTGAGAATGCGAAAGCCACTCGACGCTTTTGGGGCCTGTTGGTGGTTTCACATGGTAGAAGTCTCTGGCGAATGCGATCCCGATGTCTTTGTACACGTCCATGTTGAATCCGAATGGTTGGGCCAACTTCCAAGACATACGATCTTCTGTAGCAATTACTTCCTCCGGCACTCGGGCTGCATTCCGAGGCCTGTGTGACTGAACAGCTATCAGCATCTCGTGGCAGGTTGAAAGGTCAGAGAGTGTCTGGTGGGTGATCTCGTCAAGTCTCTTCGCCTCAGACGGGTTGTTGGACAGATGATCCTGGATCATGGCGAAGAGCATGGCGTGATCGAAGTGGTTCTGGTTGTCTGGCTTTCCCTGTAGCTGCACAAGGCACCAGTCGAGGGGATCATCGTCAAGGGACTGCTGGGTATTTTGAGGCGTCCTTCGCTTGGTCGTGCCGACTGCATCGGATGGGGCATCAGACGGAATTTGGCTGGGGTCGAGTTCCCAGTGTTTCCGCATGCCTGGGATATGCGGCAATTGTTCCTCCAAAAAAAGGATCTTTTGCATGACCTGGCCAAGGAGCAGAAGCTCAAGGGCGCCGAGAGCCTTGTCGTATTCCGGGGGTAAGGGCATACCGGGATAAATACAATCGCTGAACCGCCTGCGAATTGTGTCAACATGCCTGCAATCCGATTCAATCCACTGCCAACAACAGTAGGTCTGGAGTTCGAGGATAATTTGCTCGGGGATCATCATCGCTCTCTGATCCGCTGAAGCCTTCTTGAAGATCTCGGTCGCAGAAATCATCTTGACATGTCTTTTCATGTACGCGGCGTCGCACTGCAGGTACCATAGGTGATCGCCAATATCATTCAGGCGAGACTTTGCGAGGGTGATGAGGTAATCGCAATTGAACTTCGGTGGACGTAAGAAGGCTTGGTTGGTGTAGGGAGACCCGAACTCCACTGCGCCTGTCTCTTGAAAGCTTCGTGGCTGACAACGTCGTACCACTTCTCGGCTCGTGGGGGCTGTAGAGGGTATACTCCTTCAAGGATCTTGTCGACGATGATGCAGAGAACTTCGAGAAGATACGCCTGGGCTTCGAGAACGAGCATGGCTCTGGGGTACCCGAGAGTATCACCACGATGCGCAGCCTTTGCTTCCCAGTCCACCAAAGATCCATATTCATCTCCAAACATGACGATACATTTGGAACAGAAGTCGACGTCGAAGTTCCCATCTGCCCAACTGAAAGTGAGCTGTCTGTTGTCGAAGGTCGCCCAGGACTGGGGAGAGTAGGCAGTCCGGTAGTAAAGGAGAGCGAAAAGCACAGCAGGGTTAGTCTTGAGGACATGTACGTTGAGCCAGGGCAGTAGGAGTTGACGTCTCCGAATTGGACTTCTCTCGCGCATGTAAAGTCGCTCGCGCGTGTAGGAATATCGCGGAATAATCCACTGCTCCTCCTTAAGGTCGGGTGCTGCTTCTTTCAGCAACGCCGCTCGTTTCGTCTGGCTTCGCTTCTTCCACCGACTTATCAAGACATCGCCAAAGACTTGGATTCGGTTGTTCAGTCGGTCTCGGCTGCGATGGATGCTTTGGACGAGGGAACGCGCGTTACGCTCTGCGACAGCATCGGATAGTCTGAGGTGGTAAGAGTGTTGGGCGTGACGTTGTATCTGGACGGGGTAGAAGCTATTCTCGCAGTCGTGGCATTCGCATGGCGGTCGGCGGATGGATGCTTCGAGGGTTCTCTTCGTGAAACTGTATATCGGAGGATCTGGCTCCTGATCCTGGTGCAGGACGAACGGGTTCATCTTGTCGGTTGATTGCTTGAGATGCTGCATGAGCTAGGTTGAGTTGTGTTGAGTTAAGATCCCCATTGAAAATTTCATTTTCGCAGATGCAGCCTCACGCGTCAGTCGCATCAAGGCGGGGGCCAATGATTCAGCCAAGACGACTTCGCAGTGCAACGCAGTGTAAGCATGTTTCCTCTCCCAGAGGCCTGAACTACTATCTATCATATTTACTGAGTCTTGCAAGCAAGAAACGTTAACGTAGTAGACCTAAATCCGCTGTGCTTTCGAGGGAATCTTGGTAGACAATGTACCATTATCCTGAAGTGGCCGCTTGAGACTTAACAGTTCCTTATGATAGGTGGAGATATCTGCAAGGAGAGATTTCCACTTAAATCTTCCTTCTGGGACAGCTTCGGAAAAGGCGAGGCGGGGAGCTTTGCTGGGTGGACCTGGAGGCTCAGGCAATCTTTGCAGGTCATCGGAAACCTCCTCAAGGGCTCGATCGACTGCACATACCAGGTTAGCGCGGTCGGAGCTATTTTTCAATAGAAACTTCTTGCTATTGTCAAGAAGAATCTTGACAATTTCCGGATCTCCATGTTCAGCATAACGCGATTTTCGCGTCTCTCGGCGGAGATCTTTCAAGTCGATGCTCTTGCCATGACGGAGAAGTAGCAGAAGTATGGGAATGTGGCAATCGCGGGCTGCATTTTCTAGTGGTGTATTGCCGTCACGCTCGTTTGAGTCGACTTGAGCCCCGTACTCGAGAAGCAGCTTGACCATTGCCATGTCCCCCCATTTGGAGGCTTTTGACAGTGGCGACGTGATCCGACGTATAGACTTGAAGTTGGCATTGGCCCCATTTTCGAGCAGTAGTTGGACCGTGGTGATGCGATGGCTGGCTACCGCATGCCATAGAGGCGTGTAGGGCTCATCACCATCCCAATTTACATCGGCACCTGCTTCAAGAAGTAGACAAATCACACCGTTATGTCCCTTCTCAGACGCATATACTATTGGGGTCCTCCGGAGAGAGTCCGCTGTATCTGTCTTGACGTTGCTCGCAAGTAATAGTTTCGTACATTCTTCGTGACCATAAGCAGCTGCCAGCGATAGCGGAGTATTCCCCCCATTGTCCTGCAAGTCAGCCTTTGCACCACCGTCGAGAAGCAGGCTCATGACAGCCTCTTGGCCAGTTCGAGCTGTATAGAATATTGCTGTTCGACCGTAGCCATCCTTCAGTTCAACATCATTCGTAGACAGTAAAACTCGTGTTTCCGCTATGGCCCCAAAGAAGGCTGCAAGATGTAGCCCCCTTGCCCTCCTGTCGACATCTTCACCTTTCTTAGATGTCCATATAGCCATCTCGGGTCTCATACATACTTGGGCTGAGGATGCTACATTTGGAGCTGACTCAAGAAAGTCAATGACACCCTCACAGATAGCTCCAGCATTCCGAGCGTGGAAAGCCCAGTTGTTCGCAGCGTAGAGATACAGCGGAGTTGTTTCTTTGAAGTCTGCGTCTCTTACAGGAGGCCCGCTCTTGAAAGTACAGAAGTTCAGATAGGTAACACAGGTCGTTGTGATATAGCTCTCAGCTTTAGGAAACCAGGTTGTGCGCGTCTTCTCGAAATATTCCTGTGTCGTGTAGTGGACCAGTCGGATGATACCGTCACTTTTATCAATAGTAACGAGCCCAATACAGACTTGCAATATATCATCAGTGTCTGGTAACGCATCCATGTCAAGCTCTTCAGTGCCGACCTCGACAGCAAGAGCGTGCTGAAGCTCTTGGACGGCAAGTGGTCTCCTTGCGCAGGTGATCCATGACAGCACTTGTATAGCCAAGGTCTCATGGCCTGGCTGCTGGCTTGTCACTCGCTCCATGGCTATCTCGTATGCGTGGTAGTATGCATCTGAGCCACTTGGTAGTTGTTTAAGAGCCTTGCGAACAGCGGCCACTGAAGTCTTGTCACGCAAAGAGTCAAGATGTAGTTGGGCTAAAAGGAACCTAAACATTTCAGTATTACACGGGTGTCTCAAGAGAGAGCTCACTTACATTCCTTGCACCGACCTTACTATTTGGCTAGTAATCTCTTCTTCCAGTCCTCGTTTGCTGAAGAACTTGGGCAATTGCGGTAGCTGGCCGCGGACAAACATGGAGACATCATCGTCTCTAGCACGTATTTCGAGAAAATCGCAATTCTTAAACAGATTTATGATATCGGGAATTGGTCTCGAAGTGACAAAAATGTTGATTTGGCATTTTGACTGCAGATCAAAGATCTCGTTTAGGAACTTCGCCCCAGTCCCATCAGTCGACTGACATTCATCAAGAGCATCGATGACAACAAAGACTCTTGAAAAGCGTTCAGCGACGCACAGGAGGGTCCTCGAGATCTCCTCTAAGGAAAGCCGTGATCCCGCTCTGTGGAGTGATTCAAGGCTCTCTGGCAAAGTTGGCAGAGTTTGTAGAAGTTGCTTCAGAACGCTAGCAAGAAGCTCGATGACCGTCTGCTCTTTTCGGCGCCGGAAATTGCAATAAACATATGCAATACCAATATTACTGCTTTTTGTAGACAGTTTTTTCAAGCTGTCGATTACGATCGACGTGAGAATTGTTTTGCCAGCGCCTGGGATCCCGGGACAGAAGAGGGTCTGATTAGGGCTGTCTCGCCAATTGCAGAACTGCGTTGAATTGAGAAGCCATTGGCCGGTTCCTGGCTGCCGTCTCCCAATATTGTCGCTCTGAAAGAGACTATAATCAGCCGGGGTGAGCCAGTCTAACGCATCTTTGTGTTGCTTGGTCAGATGGAGTCGGATGATCGTGTCAGCCTTTCTGGATGTAGCTGTGACCTCTTTCTGTAAGTCTGTGAGGACAATCACACGTTAGCGATCGCAACATAATCAGAGAGTCGGTATGTCAACAACTGACCAGACAAAACCTCACTGATCTTCTTCTCAACTTCTGCCCTGTTAGGAGGGATCTGAATGAGAAGGTCCTTGGCATATGCAGAAGCCGCCATCGCTGCGTACCCTTGCCAATCGTCATTCTTATGCGTGTCGGCATAGTCACAGATGCCACGAATAACCAGACAAGGAAAGTGATTCACCAGGCCTGCTGCTTCTGTTTCGAAGCAAAGAACACCTTTCTTCGCAAGTTCATCACGGATCGTAGCGTCCTTCATCAGATTGTCCGATGATGCGATGAGACCGTAGTGGATTGTCGGATTATCCTCGTCGCTGGTCCTTTCGGCGCGGACTATTAGGCTTGATGGGTCTTTGCTGCAAAGGTCACAATTCGGGCCATCATTCGGCTGGTGAAGCACCTCAGGTTGATACAGACGATCAGTACTTGCCTGAGGCCGTCCATACTTCTTCCGCAGTCTCGGCTTTTTGTCCAAAGTTTCGTTGATGGCACGTTCAAGCTGATGCCCTTCGCCCTCATGTTCAGCGCTAAGTCCTTGCATAGCTATTCGCAGTATCATAGGCGGCTGATTCAAGAATCCTGACTCTTGGAATGGTCGACTTTGTATGACTTTTCCATGATCGAAATTGAATACACCACCATGCTTTCCGTTGTCAGAGGCACTCACGACGATATCGCCAAGACGGATATCGTGCTTCGGACTCGGCGCACCGCCGCCGATACCAACCATTAAGCCAATCCTAATATTAGGAAAGCTATGGAGCATGTCTCTTGCCACGCTAGCAGCAGGAGCTATACCATATTCTCCATGAGGAAGTACCGCAATTACGGTGTTATGTTTCCCAATCTTGCCTAGAGTATAAAGATTATTATCATTTGTTGATATAAACTCAGGAGGCTCGTGTTTTTCGTCGAGGAAGGCTTTCGCAGCAACATATTCAATACGAAGGGCACAAATCCAGCCCACTATATAGTCGTTCGGGTTAGACATGACAAGTAATATTGTATCGGAATGTTTGCGATGAGAATTTGAAGGATGTTTGTGATTTTGGAACCCCGCTCCAATCGCAGCCTGATTTTGCCAGCCATCACTTTCTCTTCCTGATTCGTCCTTTAAGCGCCCAGGCAACAACTCTGACAACCTTATCAGACAGTAGGACTTGGCTGCAAATGTACTAGCTTATGTTGGAGACACTAACATGGATAGTCACAAGCTCGATACTTTTCTCGATGTTTCAAACAGCCAGTTTTGCGACTTCTTTGCCACTTTTATCCATCTGCCTTCTTGTGGTAAAAGCTCTCAGATTGCGGGACATAATGACCTGATGAGGGAGAGTTTGGTGACATCCATGAAGAGGCTTTTGTAAGAATGATCAGAATCTGTGGCCAATACGACCACGGTCTAGAGCTTTAAAAGCTTGAGGTTCTTGTACCTACCTAACCACATGGCCTCCGCAACCATGGTAATTATTGGCCTAGGAGTGATGATAGATTACGACCGTGTCAGATCCAGAGTGTGGACGAAGGCTTGAGTAGGTAATTGATGATTGGCTGGGCAGAAATTTCTACCATGCCAGAAAGTGGCGTGAAATGTCAATGAATGTCATCCCAGTTGAAAGAATTATGCCCAATGATTTTAATCCACCAGCCATTTGTGCTGCTGCAGTCCATACACAATCATAATTCCATTTCTTCGAAGTTCATCTAGAAATTTCATCTCAATTTGTATCATGAGCCTCTGGAAGAGAATTGAACGGACGAGTCCTTGTTTGTTGTTGGACATACGTCATTTTTGAGTATGCGTATCTCCCATTATGTTACTCAAGCGGCTTTCGCAACAGCTTTCTGGATGCCTTCCATTGACGTCTTTGCAGTTAAAAAGTCACCGCGGCCTCGCAGTGTAAAGCAATGAAATCGCGCTCCTTTCCACAGCTTTGTCGACAGGGCCTCGATATGTTTCTTTCGGTACGTCTCTTTTGACAACGAGATCAAACCAATACTCATCATGGTTGCAAAGTGCCGTAGGCAAATGGGCTTTGGTGCACTCAAGTATGGAATTTGATCAGGTAATCGCAGTGAAGAAAGAGGAATTCAATTATTTTGCTATAAGCCGTTCCATATTATATCCCTTTGCAAGATGCCTAGGCAGTCAAAAAGCTCACCTACAACTAAAGATACAACGCTGCGGTACAACAAGTTATCAAAGCGCACGATGTCACCTTATCATCAGATATAACTCTTGAAGCCAGGTCCCCACATCCTTTCTATAATTAAATTCCGGCAGCGATAACTAAATATTCAGCTGTCGCACTCAGGCCGTGTTGGCAAAAGCCTCCTGGATACCTTCCAACTCCTCTAAAGTCAGAGGAATAATCGTGCCATGACGAGGAGACTCGGGGTATTTGTAACCTGTTCGCAGTGTCCATTTCCCACTTGGGAGATCACTTGACTCGAGTGGAACATAACCATTGCCGCCGAACTCATCAGTCAAGAGGACATACCTAGCACCATTCACATCCTTGCAGTTGGTCTTGAAGATCGAAGGGCCCTCCACTTCTTGCGTTCCCGCGTTCTTTCCGATGCAACTTGCTATCTGACGCCAGTCATCCAACCCTGCAGTCAACGAAGTACTGCTTTCCTGCACAATGTCCGCACAGCCATTGATAGTAGCCTTTGTGAAACGATAGTAGACTCCGTCCTCCTTGATAACCGTGGAGTCAATCCGACTATTCGGCGGTTCACCTTGCCAGACCTTTGGCTCACTGAACGTGACAAAGTCATCCGTTGTAGCGTAGACCATACGCTGGTACTCGATGGGATCATGATCGGGGTTTGCTTCATTGTCATAGATGCCAGACGCCCAGTAGACAACATAGGTCTTGAGGTCGTCATCATAATAACCTTCAGGTGCCCACGTATTGCCGTAATTAGCTGGCGATACCTCAACATGACGCTGGGCACTCCACGTGATGAGGTCCTTTGACTCCCAGATCTCAAGATATCGGCTCCCAAAGCGCTGAGCATCTCCCCAGCTCGTGCCGCAGCCGATGCAAAGATCAGTCGCGAGGATATAGAATTTGTCTCCCTCATGTGACCTCAAGATGAAGGGATCGCGGACTCCACCGTCGCCTTTAGTGGATGTCAAGATGGGTTTCCCATTGTTGAGCTCTGTGAAGGACAGGGCGTCATTCCCATTGCTAGCAGCCAGATAAATGTTTTCATCGCGGTTGCTGAAGTAGAGAAAGGCGTAGCCTTCATAGTTGGAGTTGCAGCTGATCTCTCTCTTGGCAAACTGCGGTCCAGTTGGCATGGCGCCTGTAGGCGACGCAGACGTGAGCATCGGCAACGCCGCCAAAGCGCTGAGAATAGTGGTTGGATTGAGTATAGAAAGCATTATCAAAGGATATGGTAAGATAATTCGCTCTGATGAACTGAAATTGAGTTTTGGAGTTAAGAATATGTGACTTTTATAGTTCTACCTGCAGGAATGTCCAGTTTGCGCCATGACCTCGCTGTTGCAGATCGTTTCTTGATGAGAGTATAAGGTTCTCACGTTATGCATAAAAAGTACTAAGCTTAAGCCGAATGATTGGATCGCATAACTTGATCGCCATGACCCCATATTCCTCTTCCCCGCATTGGCCTTGTATTCTTATTCTAAGAGATCTTTGCTATTGCCGAGCAAATAGTATGTCTTCACGAGAATGGAGGTCTCATGATCTACGAATCCGCACCAGTCTTAAAAGCTCCAGTCCAGAGCAGGAAAGAAAACTCGGGACCTTAAGCCTAAATGGTCGAAATATTTGGGTAAACGTAGCCTAAGTCTACGAGGCTCTTTGCTAAATTTATTTTGGCATCCTCTTCTCAAGTCTTGAGTTTTCTTACTCTGTAAGTCCGGCAAAAGGCTCTGGTTAGTGGTAAAGCCGCGCCAATGAACCGTTGTGATACATAGAGCCATATCAACACCTCCCTGGAATATTTTAACCAATGTCCTGGGCCGTGCCTTTTATGGCCTTTGAGGCCGCCTTTAATACCGCTCCCCACACAGCGAAGACAAGGTTTGGGTAGGCAGCCCAAATGATGGCGAGAGATCAATGATTATCCAGCCCCTTGTTTGTATATGGGACTGATAGCTCATCGTAGCCATGTCGATTGATGGCCTTGTGTGTCTACAGAGCTGAGACTTGGCACTAAACATTAGAATTACTCATGGTGTCGACGAGTCACTTGCCCAACAGAGGCTTCAATCGTAGTCAACGTTGTTGTAGACTAGTGATTGATATGTATGAGTTATCAAGCCATGCTATACATCAGACATAAATAGCTAGCTACTTGTCTTGACCGGCCAGCAAAAGACACATATTTCCAGGCGCATCGCAGGCGCAGACTATAAGTACAAGTGAAAGAAAGATTTGAAAAGAATCTTACCGCTCAATGAACGGTTTGAATGTTTTCCAAGACTGCAAGCTATCAATGCCTGTGCTGAGAAGCACAGCATTGTTTGCTAGAATGATTAATTGGCACAGTGGCCACGACGGTGACTACCATGGCCACATCGACGATGAGTGGCACTATGCGCCTTGTGTGATCGGTTGGAACTCTTCTTCGTAGTACTCTTCTTGGTTCCCTTCTTAGTATCACTGGTCGCGGAGCCCTTAGACATTACAGGGGGAACAGGGTACTTTACCGCTTTGGCTGACTCAACAACAGGGGTAGCTTGAGCGGGAGTTGGAGTTTTGACAATCGAGAGTGTTGTTGAAGAAGGCTTTGAGATGTGCTTGACACTGGCTGACGTGGGAACATATTGCATGGAAACAGCAGTTGAAACCGGTTTCGAGCTCTTTGCTGTTGTGAGCTTCACAGTAACGACACCGTGCACCGGGACCGTGACCTTGACACTACCGCCAGACAGAGTCACCTTAGTATCGACCATCTGTGCCTCAGCATTCGAAGTGAAAGCTTGAGCTGTGGAGAAAGTACTTCCTGAAACACCCAGGTCCACAGTCTGAGCAGCAGTGCCAGAGTTGGTCAGCACCATGACAACACTACCCTCAACGCTCTCAAAGGCACCGACAATTGTATTCTGAACAACACCTGAAGTCGAAAGTCTATGCGCGCCCGGGCGAATGTGGCGTGACCAGTGAGCAATAGCCCAGAGAATCGAAGATACCGTAAACTTGGTGCCGTCCGTGTCGACGACGTGAGATAGAGACCCTTTGTTGTTGGTCTCAACGCCCTCCCAGTAGATATACGCCGAAAGATCAGCATTGACGATGCCTTGTGCGATGTTGTCGCAGCACGTCATCTTGATATCGCCAAGGCCCTTGGACTACAGAGCGCTGTGTAGGAGGGGAATGACATCTGCAGCCTGCTCAGCAGTCGAGAGCATAAAGTCCGAGCCGTCGCCCTCGTTGAGGAAGCCAACGTGCGAAACTGGGATGCCGGCCTCCTTGTAATAAGAGAGGTACGCGGCTATCACCTCAACGTAGCGTTGTCTCCAATCTCCAGATGCGCACGACACACCAGGTGTACCGCAGAGACGACCCATACTCGTAGCTGACTTCATGTATACAGGCGCAGACCAAGCATTGGCGTAGATAGTATCTACACCATAGCTCATGGCCTGTTTGCTGAACCATACCTGCCCATCATCGTCGCCGTCGAAGTGGAAAACAGGCTGCTTCTCGGGGTTATCGGTATTGGTACTCGTGATGGAGTTGGAACCGTCGCAGCCGATCTTGTTCCGGATGATGGACAGGCCTGCGCCGGTTGTAGTGTTGAAGAGAAGGTCCAGGCCCTCTTTCTGTGGTCCGGGGCCGAGATTCTGGAACTGCTTGGCGTGGCCGTAGGCTTCGGAGACGCCAAAGCCATCAATGACTTGGCGTTTCTTGTTGGTGTTGACAGTAACGGATGTATCGCCAAGCGCCAGGCTGGCTTGAAAGGCAAGAGCAGGAAGAACGAGTGAGTAGAGCATGTTGCCTGGTAAAGAATGTATGATAGAGTGAGAAGTGAAATGAATGTACAAAAGAAGCAATAAGGAGCGGACAACGGAAGAATGAAGAGTGAGAGAGTGCTTCAGCGACAGGTCGGCTCCATTAAGGCACGATGATATACTTTTCATCAAAGTCAGACTTCTGACATGGAAGCAATTAGCCCTCTAGTCAACCGGGTAAGTCACACTTCCCAGCTCACTGACAATTCCTTATGATCCTGGTAGCAGACAGGGGTGACGGGAAGCCGGCACAACAAAACACAGCGCATGTTGGTAGTTTTGAGGCTCTTGTTAAATTCGAGGGGCTCAGAATAACGCGTTCTAAACAACTGCCGCTGCCGTTTACTCCGATAAGAATGGCCAGACGTCAATTAGAAAATGGATGCTGTCATATTTCATAGCGAGGTGCCCAGGAGGAACAGAAACAGAGTTACGTTTCAAGAGACAACACACTAATTGTGTGATCTACCAATCATGTCTATGGAGCTTGTCATTGGGAGAGAAAATTCAATGCTTGCCGTTCAGTTGGAAGTGGGCACAGTCGAGACTGTTGTGTCCGCCTGGAAGGTCATTGAGCTACAGATGAAGATTCCGGCACTCGTGCTGACATTGCATCTTGTCAAGTTCCGCTCGTTATGAGATCTAGACCGAGGAGACCGGTGAACTCGTTTAACTCTACCAGCTCTGTCATCGTGGATGCAGTACATCGTTTTTGTCTTCAAGGGGATGTCTAAGTAACCTGTATTGTGCTGAAGTTGAATTCACGGGTCTCTTTACCTTCAACGGCATATTTTCCGGAACGAGCATTTGGCCTCTGATTATTTAGGATCTCAGAGTGTTAAACTGGTGATGGATTAGCAGACAGCCTTGCAGGGAGAAACGAGAGGATGAGGCCGTATTCTATTCCGTTAGAACAGTAATAGAGATTTATACGATCCGAAACGTGTGTTTAACAGAGGGTAGATGAGAAAGAATCATGGCCTCTCAGACATGGGACAGGCAATTACTTGATACTGCAGGGCTAATATTATGAGCCGCAAGGCATCCTTGACATCTGGATCCATCAATGCACCATTGCCCTTGTGTAACTCGAGAGTCAATTCGTCATAGTTAATGACAATGATCCAGCCATCCACACCAGGAGCCCGAAGCTCATTCGCCGTTGCTTGTTTCAGAAGTCAACTACCGGCTGCGACTTGAAAGGCTGTCTGGAGTATACACTAAGATCTTAAATTAACAGTACTGTGCTGTCTTCGGGGGGAAGGTCTTATGTCGCTGTTTCGACATGCCCAGGGCTGCTATCTTCGCTGCCCGAGCGACTGAGGCCAGATCATCAGGGCCAAGGGTCCCGCTGGAATAGGTACATTCGATTGGTAATTCGCTTCTTGGGAGTTTCTTAAGCGGGAGGATTCCTCAATCGCTTGTTAATGTATCGCCCTTGCCGGTGGGAGAAGTTGATGGATGCCTCAAGTTTTGCTGGAAGGACTAGAATTGTGAAGAACTCGAGGGCATTTGTTCAGGCGGACAAGGTTAAATATTGTGTTTGTGCGTCTCCTCAACCTGAGCAAAACGGCCTGCGTTACGATGTTCTGATCTGGTTGGCTACCCTGAAGGTTGACAGCGGATCTAGCTCCCTTGTCTTATCAGCATCGGGTGATGATATGCCCATAGCCGCTAGTTGTCTCCTTGATGATCTGCCGAATAAGGCGGCGGAGCCCCGGCGGGGTCGCGAACAAATGGTCCAACTAGGTACATTTCGACTTGACCTTCGAGCGGCAGGTGCACGAGGTGCGAGACCCAAGGACGCAGTTGAAGGGGCCGGCGGTACTCGCGCCGCCGTGGCTAACGCTGTGAGTCTTACTCCTTCCCCTTCGCCCCCGCCTCTCGGGCTTCCTGCCTGACTGACTCCGCCCTAGGCTGTCGTCCTGAGGAGCTCCCCGCCGGCCGCCGCCGTGGCGGTGGTAGCCGTGGCTCTCGTGGGGGCAATGGTAATGGAGGCCGTTAATTACATACGCAGTTAAACTCTCTTCTTCTCCCTCTCAATTTTCAACCTGAACAAAAGCGGCAGCTCTTGGAGCACGCAACAGCTACTTTTATGTCACGTCGTCCGAGCCCTTGACCCTAAGGGACGAAGAGACTTAGGTAAACTACCCTAAGCTTAGGGCGCCTTTGATGAATTTAGTCCAACACCCGTTCCTAAGTTTAGACGATCTCTTCATCCGAGGCGTCTGGCCGCGCCAGTCATCTGACACCACTGGGCAATTGTCTATGACTGAAAGGCACTTCTTGGCCTCCAGTAGCGCCACCGTAAGTTCTGGTTCCATCACTCCATTCTTTCGCTCGTCTGACTTGAGAGTCAGACCATCATCAATGGCCACAATGGGACCATCTACACCCGGAACACGAAGGCTCATGGACTGTCGTTCAGTTCGGAAGTCGACGACCGGCTGAGATCCGAATGGCTGAGTACAGTAGCTTATGAGGTTGAGGACCCGGGTGATGAAAAGCACAAGAATATCCTCAGGCGGGAGATCCTTTGCTGCTACTGGCTCCCTTCTCTAGCCTCCTTCTCTAGCCTTTCTGGCTTCTTAGCTTGTTGAAGAGTCATCAGAGTCGGCATAGCTATACCTGGCTGGTGCGATGCTTCGTCTGGGTCTCTTGTGTGGAGACGAGCTCGGGTTGCTTATGCTTGTCGTGTTGATGCTGCTAGTTCCAGCTCTTATCCTCCAATCCACCCTGCCTTTATCCTAAACTCCCCTAAAGTCAGCAAAGACTTTAGCATTTTAGACAAGATTTATCATAAACTCAGCAAAGACTTAGTGTTTCTCTTGAACCCGCGATCATAAGTTCATCCGTATTTCTCAACACGAGCGATCCAAATGGTTGTGTACGATAGCTTATAAGGTTCAAGACCCGCGTAATAAGTAGCACCACGCTACCTTCCGGGGGAGGTCTTTAGCTGGTACCTGCTCCATCTAGTCGCTGATATTGCTGTCTTGGCGACTCATGCCAGGTTTGTCAGAGTCGGAAGAGTAGTATTTCGGGGCTGGCCCACTTCGCCTGAGTCTTTTGCTTGGTGAGGTGCTCTGGCTGCTTGTGGTAGGGGTAATAATGGTAGCTGGCTTGTGCTTATAAGCAGTAACAGTCGCTAGGGCCGCCCAAATCTCTCTAAGATTGGTGCCATACTTGCCGACCAAGTAATGTTTGCTAATACCGGGGTCTTCATCGCCAGGGCCGTTAATAAACTGCTGGATCTGGCCATTGGCAGGTTAGGGCTTGTTAAATTCGGGAAACACATCACCCGGGTCTTTGGTGGCGATAACGTGACAAATAAGAAGCTCCTGCGCATCCCAAGCACTGCCGCTTTTGGACGGTTGATATTGGTAGTATTAGCTGCCCTATGCTTGTAGGCAGTAATAGTGGCCAGGGCGGCGACCCAAATCTCTCCAAGTTTGGTCTCATACTTTCTCACTAGGTAGTGTTTACTGGTAGCTGGGTCTTCCGTTTCAGGGCCGTTGATGAAGCTATCGATTTGGCTTTTGGCCTTTTCGCTGAGATCGGGGTTGAGTTTGAAAGGCTCTTTGGTATCAAAGTCAGGAAGACAATTATCCCGCTTTTTCGTAGCGATGACGTGGCATATCAGCAGCTGTTGCGCACCCCAGGAGCTGCCGCTTTTGTTGACGTAGGCAACAGAGAAGAAATCCGGAGTGCCGTTGTTGAAGTTTGCAGCCCTTGACTTGAATTTGTGTTCAGTAGTGGCGTCATGAAAATAAACACCAGCCATTGTAAGGACTAGCACGCTGAGGTATATAAGAAAGACAGGGCGTTGGCTGATCAAAGGAAGCTGAAAGAGGAAGAAAAAGAGAAGAGAGAGGAAGAACAAGAAGTGATAATATAAAGTAACACAGGGCCCGACACTGATAAGATAAACGAGGTGGGTCCCCTGTCAATCTGCAGGGGAGCCACTGGCATCAGAACACTGTGAACAGGGTCGCTTCGATCAGGCCAAGCGCTTGCACAAAGAGCGATATTCAACCTCATCTCTTCCCCGCACAAGAGACCTAGACGAAGCATAGCACCAGCCAAATATACCTATTCTGACTCTGGATACCCTGTCTCGAGCCGCGTATCTAGGCAAGCTAGCGAGGGGTACATGGGATAAGTGGCGCACTGTTGACAGCAAAAGACAATCTGTCTAACAAGCAACAACCGTCACCTACTTACAAATAGCGTGTTTTACCAGCAAACCCGATTTGACGAGGCGGCGATAAGACAGATCTCACTGTTTCCGCCAGGATCCCAAAGTCAGGCCACAAGAAAACGCGAAACTCTCATCCTAACGGACGAAGAGGGTTAGGTAAAGTGACATAAACTTAGGGCGTCCTTTGATGAGTTTAGGCTAATACCTCTCCTAATTTTAGACGAATTCCTCATCAAAGCCCAGGATGTTAGCTAGATACTTCGAAACCATCACATCTGCGAGTGCTTTTGACACCCAGCTCAAGCATTCCGACGGAACCCTCTCTATCGATGATCTCCAAGCCTCTGGCAGCAACTGGGGCCGTCGCCAGCTGCTAGCATGTCGGGTCGTCGTCACACCGACAGCACACAATGTGCTCCCCGCATACGCGGAATACACACAGCGTGATGAAGGCTCTAAAATCCAAGAAATACAGGAAATCAAGGACTTTCTTGATGGACCTGATCCAGCCTTGATGCACCACAGCACTCACTTCCTGATCTCCGAGTGTGGCTTTTCTCTCGGTGAAATGTGGGCTGCGTTGGCATCCGTCAAGCGCTACCCTCGTCCCCGTATAATTTCCAGCAATGAAGGAACGCCAGAGGCAAAACGAGTTCGGCGAAATACGGCCCTCGAAGGATACGTCAGCTCGGCCGGTTTCCAGATTTCATCCAGCGATCCTGAAGAGCGCAATAGTCCGTCAGCTGGCAGCGATGGATCTGGCGGTCCTAGTTATACCGAACCAGAACCGAGCCCAGGGCTTCCCGCCGAAAACAGCACCGTTCATCTCATCGCACGGGTGTTCAACCACTTGCTATACTACACGCAACCTCAAAAATCGTCGCCTGTGGTTGACTTCCGTCATAACCCTCAGCGCATGAACTCTGAGATGCGAGGACTGAAGAAGCAGTTCGTTGCCATTGACGACGGCGGATTGAGCCTGAAACTCGACGAGGGTCCCGTTGCGGTTGCATTGCTCGAGGCCAAAAGACTCCTGGTTGTTGATAATGGTAGGCCTAAAATCTCGGATGAGTGTCTGGCGCAGATGACTTGCGAGGCTATTCTGGCCAGAGACAGACCTAGCCAAGAACGACTGACGAACGAAAGGTATGTGTCTATCTATTCACTTGGGATAGGCCAGCAGAAAAGCGACTAATTAACTATGGCAGAACGATTATCATAAATGCCACAAGCCACTACGTGTGCTTCTTGGACTTTCAGTTGACAAACGCATATGTGCAGACGATGAAAACTGGAGAGCTTCCGACGGAGCCGCTGAAGGTCACGGCAACCCACTGGTTCGATCTAAGTGATGTCAAGGGTCGGAAGGGCGTTTTGGACAACATTCGGGGCTTGGTTGGATTGGCCTTGCATCATGAGCCACATGACGAGGATCATGGTGATCGTTTTGCATAGGGGTAGATCAGGATCCTCCTGTTTTCCTTTGTAGCCGAGTCCATCTGTGAGTTGTTGCCAAAGCTAGTTTTTTTTTCGTCAATAAGGTGTAAGAATTTAGAAAAATGCAATACTCGCATGGAGTGAAAGGGAGATCCGTCCGTCTGAATGGAGATGAAGGTGCGGTTGGCGTCAGGCTTTTGATACCAAACTATATCACGGGTGATCATGAATTTAATAGGCCGCGAGGAGTCTATGCATGTTCTCCACGTCAGCACACCTCTTTCCCTGCCCATGATAGACCATGGGTCATTTACCTGATTGAACTTGAACGCACTACCCTCTACATTCTATTCAATCGAGATCATACGGGACGCTATAGGGTCCATTTTATCCCTGTAGCTTACGAATAGCATATCGCGTATTTCCCTGAATGGCTTAATAACCATGCGGAAACCACTTCTGCGAAGTGAAGCGATTTAATTCGTAAAACATCGTGAACTTCTCCGTTGAATATATGGAAGAGCATGGCATGAATTCTCGGATATGGGCTTGGCAAGTTCATTACCGAGGACCAAGCTTGATGGGGACCACGATTTCGAAGCTCACTGATAGGGGGCCTGGCATGGCCTGGCCTGGCCTGTTAGTTAGTGCTCAACTTCCAAGAGCCACCCAACCACTTTGCAGGAGCCTGGCCAATCAAGGTACCTAAATGAAGGTCGGATCAGTGGAGAAAGATAATTCCGCCCCTCCCCCACCAAATTCATGGCGCGTCATTCAGTGCAGTCGCGTTTCCCTAACCAAAACCATCATCGCAATAACATTCATTTCTTTCGCTTGCCTTACGATGCGAGCGCGCGATGGAGGAACTTACACCGATAACCAAGTCTCTTCATAGACTTTGTATCGAGAATGGTCGCTTCCATGTTCACCCTCTTTTCTGGACGTCCAAGCACCTCCAAGTTCTTCACTGCCAGTTCAATCATGTCAACTCTGGATCTCCCTCCTTCTCCCTCCCGCCATCGCCACCGCTGTCACCCAGCAACAACAACGACCGAGACCTTGCGCGACTCGTTCCGATGATGACAGATGGCGAATTCGCCTCGTGCAGGTTCGCTTGCTTCAGCGTTATGATGCGTGCTCGTGGCATCATCAACGCCAGCACTCGACCCTATTTCGTTTACAACAAACTCAAGCTCCATGTGCCAGAGTGCGAGGTTTTCACGTTAAGCGACGCATACAAACTCGAGGTGCGGCCGGTCGTTGGACACTTTCAGTACGATGAACTCGTGAAGATGCGTAAGGGAGCTCTCAAGCCCCCACGCCATCCCGTGCCTGGCTTGTCCAATCTTCCCGGCAAGAGACTGTACGAGCGTCGATTGCGAGAGTTGACGCCCGCCATATGGTTTGAAGACCCGTACTTGGTCTGCGTCATGATCTCCCTGGCTCAAATCCAGTGGAAGATTCGGAAAGGGACGGGAGACGCCTATTTCGTACGCCAGACCTTGTTCCCTCGTTTCTCATTTCGCTGACACTTACTGTCCCAGGTCCGATTACTTGTAACCAGCACCTCCGACACCACCCACGCACACGTCTTTCAAGCCGACATCCCCCCGAAACTCCTCCGCGCGCTTGACAATCCGACCGAAGACATGGATAGTCTCGTCGGGCCAGCGATCCGACACATTCAGGTCCCATTCGAACCCCACGCGAGCTTCTCGGAGCGAGTCGCGGGACAATTGCTCGCTGGTCTCAAGACACAAGCGCCGAAGGAGACATCTCTGGGACAGAAGCGCAAACGGGATGAGACGGAAAACAACCAGGAGACAAAGAGCGTCAGGGTCTGCGATGGTGCTGTCCGGGTTGCGGTTGTGCCGTTGGCTAATGGCTGATGGATTGTCGCATCCAGCGCGATTGACCTTAGTATCCTCACCCAACTGTCTGGGCAACTCCCCGACAGCCAAAACACCGGCCGGTGTTATCTACGAACCGTGAAGAAGCCCGACCGACACAGAGCCAGGCATTACGAACGCCCTAGAGCGACGAAACATACCCTGTATAGAGTAGCAGTAAGTCCATCACCAGAGAGGTCACATACGTACCCAAACTCACCAATCTGCAGACACGATTAATGCATCCGTTCATATCAGCACTCAGTCTGCATTGCGACACATTCTCATCTGCACCAAGAGTTCCGCCGTCTCTTGCAATGCGCGACATTATGGGCTTTTAATAAAGGCCGGAAACGGAGCGACACTGGTTATGGTGGCACGTTTGATAGGGACTAGTAATCTACATGCATATCATGCTATGCCCAAATTGAGAGGATATCATCACAAGTGGACTGGGTCGATATTTTGTGAAGTAAAGCAGAGATGATTGGTGCTCCATCCAGTGAAAGACTTGCCCGACTACGCCATCAGTGTGACCTTGTTGATCACAAAATTCATCTCAGAAAAAACACTGTCTCAAGCCAGCACCAGAAGGTCGCAGTCAGTGGAAACAAGCACCAGTTTCGTGGCATGTCTTGTCCTTTACTATCCTGTCTTACCGTAATAGCACTGTTCAGGCAGAGGATTTAGCTGCGTCCTCAATCTTGACGTCTTTGTGCTGCAAGCCGCTAACAGGACATGGGGATGTCTTGAAGCTCTCACATAGACAAAGCTTGGGAGGTAATACACTAAGTTCATTTGCATGGTTCCTCTGCGCGAGGTACCATTGTAACACTGGGAAGCTCAGTTAGTCGTTCCAGTGACCTGTTTGGCTTTATGCTGTACTTAAAGCGTATGAGTCAGTGTGCGAGAGGTGAGAAATCTCGAGCCCTTGACCCGTAACCTATTTTATCTCCCCCAGGGTGCGAGCTCTTGAGTCTTTCACGGTGGCGAGTTATACAAGTGACGACGCGCAGAGTTCGTGACTGGCATACTTCATGTCTGCAAGTCGCTCATCTATATCGGTCCTAACAAGAATGCTTTTCCGTAAAACATAAGGTCTAGTTCTCTTTATACATAATGCAGATTCTTTGCATGTAATGCAAAGACCCAATTGCATCGTCTTGATTTCAGCTGGAGTATATTATAGTAAGCCCATGTCTATCGCAGGCTGCCAGAACTGACTCTTGTCAATAGGTTCAGACAATATATCATACATACGGCTCGTGATCCCAATTCTCCATCTCCTTTGAATAGCAGATCCATAGCTTATCCCGGTGCATTTGTGCCTTAAGCCACATATCTCGCAAGCTTACGCCCTCCCAGCGCGCAGCATAGAACCAAGCGTTCAGGGAGTAGACAGCTACCTTGACTCGGCCTTGGTACTTTTCGCCGCTACTGCAGACAGTCTCTCCAGTAGAGTTATCCCAGTCTGCATCGTATGCCCAAACCCAATATGGATCAAGCTCCTCGTCTCGAGACTGAGGAATAAATTCAAAAGGGATTACAATGAATGTGTTTTTGAGAATACCCGGTGATGAGAGGGACTGTCTATATTCTCGGAAGTGTCTGCTAGACTGTCAGCGTATCCGGAATATCAATGAGGTGGTGTAACTTACCGTCGGAAGCCATCATTCTCGTCCAGGTCTCCCTCCGAAATTACGGGAGCCCACACCTCTGTTTGGAGTGCCACCAAATCAGTTCGTTTTCCCTGGCAATGGATACCGAAGTAGGTTGCTTCTCTCGCGTCCCTAGCTAAGGCTGGCTGCGGGGTGTGATTGACCATATCCAACAGTGAACTCCACCTACTATCGTATGGCCGTTTGACCTCCTTGGCTTTGTAGTAGACAAATCCCCAGGGCTGCTGCTCGCGAAGAATCTCCTCTATCCAAGCTGGTGGCGCGTGGGACGCTCGCTTCCAGACGGCACGAACCGTTTTCCCAAAGTCCTCAAGGGGCTGTGTTTTTTCCTCATCCGAAAGTCGATCAAGTCCTGAGAGCATCCATTTCGCATTCCTCCGTGCCACCTTGATCACGTCACGGCGTACATTCTCTCTTGCTCGTGCCGCAGGGGCTTGAAGCTCCTCCTCCCTAAGACGGCTCTCATAAATCTCTTGCAGTGAACAACTATTCACCCCATCGATATAGTATAAGTCACAGTAGACTAGCTTCCAGGCATCGATTGGTATATAGAAGTCATAAGTCTGGTCAAAGTTCGCGATTGCTTCGAACAAACCCTCTCCGTCATACGTATGTGCGCCTATGATACGTTTTACCATTTTGGTCTCATCAACCGTATAAGAAGTTCTGCCAAGCAGCGCGTTTTGCAAGAGGACATTGCCATGAAACTCGGAGGGGTTGCTCAGTGCCATCTCAACAACATCTCTGCCCGCTAACTCCTCTTGTAGCCTCTGGGCCAGCTTTTCGCGGTGAACAATGCTCGCGACCCTTACTCGCTCAGATCGAGGAAGATGCCGTAGACGTTCATGGCGCTCAACAGGACCAAGACCGAGCAGTCTTCTATAGAGCTCTTAGTTAGGATCCATAACTATTGTAGATAGTGGTTGTGTTTCTTGGGGGGCGATGAGCTAGTGGAAGGTGAGGGGATGAATTACAGACTTTTTGTTCAGCTGACCTTGCCCCACTATCTGGATCTGTCTCCCGTGCCTACTCACCCGCGCAGTATGATTTCCACTCCCCGTACAATATTCGTCATGCGCCTCGTCAACGCCCAAACTATCCAACTCGAGTTTGCCGCCGACGACAATGTGCCCGACTACGCAATCCTCTCTCATACCTGGGAACAGGAAGAGGTTCTCTTCCACGACATGGGACGCGATAGCGCCAAGTCGAAGAAGGGCTATGCTAAGCTTGAGAGCTGCTGTCGCGTAGCGAGACAGAATGAGTTTCAGTATATCTGGGACGATACCTGCTGCATCGACAAGACGAGCAGTGCAGAATTGAGTGAAGCGATCAATTCGATGTATCGGTATTATCAAGAGGCTAGCATTTTTTATGTATACCTCGCAGATATTTCTACCGCCTGATATCCCCAATAGCAGATGGTTTACCAGAGGATGGACGCTACAAGAGCTCATTGCGCCAAGTTCAATGATATTCTTCGACAAACACTGGCGTGAATTGGGTACCAAAACAAGCTTGGTGCAGGTACTGTCGCAAAGAACAAGTATACCAGAATCTATTCTCTGTGACAGCGAAGCGCTAGAGACGACTAGCATCGCACAGAGAATGTCATGGGCAGCCGACAGAGTAACAACAAGAAAAGAAGACAGCGCATATTCCCTCATGGGTATCTTCGGGATCAACATGCCCCTCCTCTACGGTGAAGGCGATAAGGCCTTCTATCGGCTCCAAGAAGAGATCATGCGCGTATCAGACGATCACAGCCTCTTCGCCTGGAAAGCTATCGCTTCTCGTAGCGGGTTACTCGCCCCCACAACAGCTGCCTTCAAGCACTCGGGCGACATCATCCCATGGAATCCGTTCACGCCGTATAATAGTCCGTTCACGATCACTAATAAGGGTGTGCACATGGAGGCACCGTTTATTGCGCAGGATACTTCTGGTAGGGGCCTTTGTGTTCTTCATTGTACCAGGACTGGGACGAGGGATAAATTGATTGCAGTGCATTTGAGGGATGTTTACTTGACGATGGAGCATTTTGAGAGATGTAGGACTGATGAGTTGGAGTGGATTGACATGGACGGGTTCAGTCTCACACAGTACCCTGTGAGGTCTCTGTGTATACGGCTTCACCTCCCATCAATCTCCCGAAGAGCAAAACAAAAGGAAGGACAGGTTGATGCAGTATCCGATGCCATTACAGTTGTTGAGCGAAATACCCTGCCGTCGCTTCCAGAAGCCGCTTCAGCAGGCGATGCTGGGTCAGTCTGGTATCTCCTAGCCAAAGATCCATCTGGGACAATGCACGATGAAGCCCGGTCAACAGTCTGTCTCGCTGCTCGCGGCGGCCATGAGCGCCTTGTAAGCCAGCTTTTGGCAAGACGAGACACAGCACATCTCATCATCGACAATGAAGGCCGAACTGTGCTTTCCCACGCTGCAGAGTGCGGCCAAGAAGCTATCGTCAGATTTATCCTGTCCAGCGCCAGAATCCATCCTGACACAAGAGATATACATGGACTTACAGCATTATGGTATGCGGTTTATCACAGACATGCTACATGTGCAAAACTACTTCTTCAGAAAGGCTTGGTTTCCGGCAATGTTGGTGGTGACGGTGAAACCCAAACTGCTCTCTGGCACGCTGTCACCGCCGGCGATCTGGACCTTGTGGAACTCCTCCTGCAGAACAAAGCGCTCCAATCCGTAGGAGGCGAACCAGTACTCTGCGCAGCAGTATCCCACCAATACCCCACAATGACCGACCTCCTTCTGCAGTACGGCGCCGACCCCAACGAACGAGATACAAAACGCCGATCCCCGCTGCACATCGCATGCAGAAAGGATAACCACGAGATAGTAGCTCTGCTGATGAGATATGGTGTTAACGCTGATATGCTTGACACTGGGGGCAAGACGGAACTAGCGTTTGCGACGCTGAGGGGCAATGTGGCGCTGGTCAAGGTGTTGCTGGAGAATGAGGCGAATCCGAGGGCCAAGTGTGCGAATGGGAAGACGGCGGCGGCCTATGCGACGGGGCAGGAGATGAAGAGTCTGATTGGGAATCAGAGATGGTATAAGACTTTGCTTGATAGGACGAGTACGAATCGATCGGCGTTGTCGTGATGGCGGTATGTTTGTGCGTAGGGAACGAAGGGGAGGTTTCTTTGGGTTATCGTACCTGTATGGTCGAGCCATCGTCAGTATACCCAAGAGCAAACAGGGTGTTTTTACCTGGTGGCAACTGCAAGCAGGTTCTTTGTAGACTGAGTGACTTTGTAAATGCAGTCTTGGAACGAGTTCTGAGAAGGATGCAAAGTAGCTGATGCTTGCAGTCGACCTCGATCAATGCTCCGAGAAGCGACACACAAGGAAAAAAGCCCCAAAAGAAACATCGCGCAAACAGGCTAGTAACCAACTTGATCATGTCCGCTTGTGCACGCCCAGGGTCCCGTGGGACTGTGACGTCCTCAGTCTAAGATCAGATCGTCAAGATCATGGACCGCTACAAACACAAGATCAAGTCCTGCGGCCGCGACACCGAAAAGGCGCGCCGGGCCCTCTGCGCATGCTTCTTCCGCAACGCAGCCCGCAAGGATCCCCAGGAGGGCTAGTACGTTTTCAATACGACTGTCGAGAGGTTTGAGCAAGATGAGAAGAGCGTACTTGCGCACTTCTCGGATGGAGTTTCATTTTTATTCTCTCGGTGCAGCGCTCGGGTGTCGTGTCATATCTCGGCCTTCGATTCGGTGGGCTTTGAAGCAATTCGATCTTTCGACTCGTTCTTTGGTGGCAGGCTGTTTGAGGGACTTGATCAGCACGGTCGGTTGATATCAACGGGAGATTGCGCTCTGAAAACGCGTGCGGAAATGGGTGAAGGCATCGATCTTACTCCGCGAAGTCTCTGTTGAGCCCGCTGCTCCCGACCGGTTCCTCCATTCCCCAGCCTCGTTCTCGTCGTCAGTGTCTCCAGATCTGTCATCACCCGCAATGCTGGACTTTCTCATCGTCCGAGAAGCGCTGTCAAGGGCTGGCAAGTTCTGCGTGTATCATGCGCCCCTTACCTCGTGGCTATCGACAGTGCCAACTCCGCCTTGCGCTTCAGAATTCTCTCCTTGCCGTAGAGAGCGCCTTGGCTACTTCACGTGAAGCGCTGGGCGATAGAGGTTGCTTTGCCCACTGCAGTAGTGGAAAACCTTGCGGGTGAGACTGATCGCATGGGGGAGCGTTCTGTATCGATCTGCTTGTCGGGAAACTTGTTCAAGAACGCGGTTCTTTCATTGGCGGGTGTGCAATGGGGTTGGCTGCTGGAGCTTCTCGCGGATGTGTACTGAAATTCTCGTCGTAAGGGTCACGAAGCGTAAGAAGAAACTATGGTGAAGCAGAGATGAATGTACTGTTGTCGTTGTCTTGAGGGGAAGCAAGAATGCGTTGCCGCGCCATCAGGTTTGGGAAACACGCGCCGTAGCGTAACCCCCTCAAGCTCGAATCATTTGACGCCCGACCGAGATCTACTTTGACGCGACGCGTGCCTCTCTCATATCTTGACCACAGAGAAAAATCACACTTCGCATAACACAGACTGCCCGCCATGGTCATGGTCATGGTCATGAGCGCTGTGTGCTCTGGTGCTGGTGCATCTGACAGGTGACAACTACGAACAACACTTCACAATTTCATTGAATCTGTGCCACGAAAAACCACATCTCATTAATGGATTGCACCGAGACTATTCCTGCTTGCCAACTATGTTTGCCCTGCCTAATGAACAACACTGTGACAAAAAACCCCGAGGTATGACCATTAACCGCCTCTGTCCTTGCGACGGTGATCCTGCTTATTGACTCATGGTCTCGATTTGAAATTGTTCTGGTCGCTTGGGAAAGTGTTAGCATTCAAGTCATCAGCGTCCAAGAGCATCTTGTACCAACTTACGGTTGTAGCGAGGTTTTCTGGGCTTACTTTTCGCCTTGCTCGGCACTGGAGGCCTTCGCCTTTTCAGCCTCGAGCTGTTCCTTGAGCTCTTTGTTGAGCTCAATTTGTTTGGTGAGCTCTTCTTCCGCGCACCGCCAGTAATCAAAGAAACGTTTCTGACGCTCCTCGGCGAGTGCCAGGCTTTTCTTAAGATCTTCGTTTTCGATCCCAAGCTCGCCGTTCTTCCAAGTAAGGTCGTCATTGAGATCGTTGACGAATGCGTTTTCTTCCGAGATGGTCGCAACCTTCTCACGAAGGGCGACGAGGTCGAGACGATCGACAGGCTGCTCGGTAGACATCGTCGGAAGTGTTGGAAATTTGAGTTTGTGTGAAAGGTTATAGAGTCAGATGTTGGGGAATGGAGGATATGAAGGAGACGGGATTTTGAGTGTGGATGGTGGAGGAAGAGAAAAGGTGGAAGTTTGTGTGAGGGCTGTGGGGTTTGAGTATTTGGGTATTTGACTGGCACTGTCAGGACCAGATTGGTTTCTTTAGCGAGCTTTGACACTGTCAAGACATGAGTTCAGCTTCAGCAGACTTCCCCCCTACAGCTATGCACTGAAGCCACCTCACTAAGACTACCTGGGCGGTGCTATTCAAACGGGGGTTCTGGTCCGCACGGAAGAGGATGCAAGCGAAGCTGATGCACTCTCTCACGAGGACTTGAGCCACAAAACATGCCCGTCTGCCATCCATGGCTGTGCAACTGAGAGAGGGCCCCCTTCAGCCAAACGAATGTGCCCCCAAGTTTCGCTGCATTCTATTCAATTCTTACTTGGTGATATACGCGAGAACCGCCTGTTGTGTGTCTCCAGACGTGGAACGCAATGGTGTCGAGAATGAACAAGCCGACCGTCTTCTCAATGAACAACCCTTGAACAGCTGCAGAACAATCACTCAAATGATTGACAAAGGGCCAATGTGTTCACTTGAGCCTTCACGTTGGCCAGCCGTCTCCCCTTTCCCTCTGATAACTGAAGACATGACTGACCGCTGATGACCGAGCAGTATCCCACTACCGGAACGTATCGAAGCCTCCAGATGACCCTCACCGAAGACCATGACGATATCATCCCGTTGCCCGAATGCACCTCCCCTCTGATCACCCACGACACACAAAGAGCCCCGAAACCAGCACACCCGAAGGGTACGAAGACACTATATGAAGCCCTCAGAGGATAATCCAGCACCAGATCCGATTGCAGCGCCTCCCATCATCGAGTCCACGCAATATCACTGGCGTCCCGAACTCCCGCCGTTTCTAAATTTGCATCAAAGATCCCCCCCGTCACTACAGGAGGCTTGGTCATGTAATATATAGAGTTTCGCGGCTCATGTACCGATAATTCTTGAACAGGCGGGCTTCAGCATCAGCCATGGAGTCTACATCACGGAGAAAACATGAGTGCCGAGCAATTGCCTTTGTGAGATGACCGGTTACCTCCTACTTTCGCTCAGGCCAGCCTCACAAGATTAAGCTGCTCCGCAAACCTTGCCAGAATTTCTTGCGTGCTGTAGATAATTCCACCAGTCGTCTTCCAACGATCAATCAGTAGGCTTCTCAATGTACTACCTGCGGAGATCAGACCATGGATACAAGGCACTAAATCTACGGATGTCGATGGCCGTGGTTCAAGCACTTTCGATGACAATGTCAGCCAATTATCCAGGCGCATCTATACCCAAGATGTCAAAAGCTGCATGACCTGTTTTCAAGCCCGATTCTTCTCCCGGAAACCCGCAAGATCTTCCCCTCTTGATGCACTATTACTCTTTAGCGACGGCCCTTTGTCCAGACTTTCAGTTGTACAAGGAAGTTTACATCGATATGGGACTTCGTAGGGGCTTTTTAGTTGACTGTACTCTATTGTCGTATTGATCCTTCTATCAACTTCGTGGTTACTCTCAGTCTGGGATGGTTTGTCGACGTAGATGGCTCAAGATGTCTGACCAGAATGAGGTTCTGACAAGAAGGGACTTACAGGACAAAAGACTAGATATTTGTTCATCAGCTAAAAGGACAGCTTGGTGAAACCGCTCAACTGTCTACGATGTCTCATAAGGGGGATGCATTCATGCTGGTAGCGTTGGAAGGCGATGTCAATTGTCGTGCAGTCAGCGATGCCAACAGAGCGTTGAGTTACAGGGCTCTTTAGTGGGTTCCCAGGTGGTCCTCCACTGAAGCATCAGAATTGGCTTGGCGCTTGGTGACAGACCAATCATTTCCCGACTTGGTTTCTTGGCAGACCTCCCACCTCGATTTTGTAGCCCTCAATCGGAGTGATCTATTAAACCGACCAATCTCTAGTTCTGCCTGACTCACTACTATTTAAATACCAGCGTTTTCATCTTATCTTCGCCGGTTATGCTCTCTCAACTGATCTTGACAATGTAAACAATGCTGACCCGCTGTAGAGGAAGTCCGTCTTGGGTTGGGGCTTGACGCTCCGCATTCGGAGCGGTTCGTGGCAAACCTTGCTTCACACCATCTTGGTGATCCGCCCTAACCGAAGGCGTCTTGCATGCCATTTTGATTACTGTTCCTGAAGCTAAACCGTTTTGTAAAATGGACTACATATAGCGTACAAAGCTTATAACAACTACATTTATACAAGTCTCTAGAGATACTTGAAGATCCTAAGGTAAGGAAACAACTATACGGTCCGTTGAGAATATGGCGGGGATAGCCCCTCTTGAAGTGGTACGCATGCAACTGTCTCCGATTGGCAACCGCAGGGCTCGCGACCAAGTCAAGATGTCGCGTCTGGAGCCTGTCCCGATTCATTGGCGCGGAATTCAATTGTCCATCACTTAAGAGGTCTTTAAGTGAAGTCGTCACTGGGTAGTCGTTGGGTGTTGGTTTTGGAGTCAATTGCCCCGCACGTCAAGAAAACAGAGATCATTCATTACCCGTGAGACTGTCGCCTACTCTTGATTATTTCCAGCCGATAAAGTAAGCTTGGACAGAAACCATAGAAGTCAACGAGTGACAGGTGCTTGCATCAATAGAGTTTATGCCGCATCCGCCGATCTAACCTCGCCCTTCGAACCCCTGATAAAATAAACAGAAAAGCCCGGATCGACCTTCACCGATCCTCCCTCCTTCGGCATACCCAGCCAAACTCCACCTTGGCATTTCTTGTGGAACGCACGATCACAATCCCTCCAATGAATGG
This sequence comes from Fusarium sp. Na10, assembly GCA_002234255.1. Lineage (NCBI taxonomy): Eukaryota > Fungi > Ascomycota > Sordariomycetes > Hypocreales > Nectriaceae > Fusarium > Fusarium sp. Na10. The sequence goes on along the minus strand of NJCS01000472.1, from coordinate 2,611 downwards.
TTTGACCGATACCCTTGATTTCATCAATACTCTTTTCTATCGCGGCTGCGTCAAAGGCTTCCTGGTCAAATGGTTGAACATCCTATTAAATGCTATTAGTTCGCTATATACCCATGACAACAGAGCAGTTCTTACCATGGCTGGTTCTTGATGTTCGTTTTGTGCAAGTGATGAAGAGTAACGGCTAGTAGAATGCATCCGAGTTTTCGAGCTTCGATCTCCGCACTCAAGGCGCGTGACCAATCACGTGATTGGTGATGACATAGCTTATACATTGAGCAAGTATCAAGTAAACTTCTGTTGAACTGAAACTGATGAATCTATGGTAAGACTTATTTTGCCAGGTTTATTACGTAGTCTTACTGCCTTTTGTATAATATATCAAACCAAACTCTGTCAAAACTTGGCTATGTCTGCCTCACTGGCCGTGTAAGAGCTCGCTTAACCAAGACCTCGAGGCTAGATATATGGCTCATGATCCCACTCCTCCAACTCCTTTGTATAACAGATCCAGCACTTATCGGGATGCTGCTGCGCTTTGAGCCACATGTCCCGGAGACTTACTCCTTCCCAGCGAGCAGCATAGAACCAGGAGTTAAGCGACCAAATAGCCACCTTGACACGACCTTGGTACTTCTCCCTATTAAAGACGGTTTCTTCTTCCGAACTGTCCCAGTCTGCGTCGTATGCCCAAACCCAGTAAGGATCAAGAAGTTCACCTTGTGTACGCTTGCAATTTTCCTCGGAAACCAATTCAATAGGAATGGCGATAAAGGTATTCCGTAGAATTCCCGAAGGCAGAAGATCGTCATTCTCTTCTCTGTATTCTTGGAAGTGTCTGTTGCCTAGTTAGTACATGAATTCTTTACTATAGGCATATTTTAACTTACTTTCGCAAGTTGTCATCTTCTGCCATGCTCTCGTTAGGATTAAACGTAGGCCACTTCTCAGTTTCCAACCGATGCAACGCCAACCAGTTGTCTCTGCCTTGGCAATGGATACTATGCCAGGTTACTCTATTTGGCAGAGAGTGTTCGTTAATTCCACCCCAGACTGAGCACCAGTCATAGCCATGGTTCTGTTTGACCTCTCTGGTCATGTAGTAGACAAAACCAAACTGTTGTTGAGCTTCGAGAATCTTCTGTATCCAAGCTGGCGGCGCCGGAGATACCCGCTTCCAGATTTGTTCTAGGGTCTTGTCGTATCCCTGCGGTGCCAAGATGGTTTCCCTCATTCGCTCGTCTTGGCAAAGCTGTAAGAAGGGTTCCATAGATTGCCTGTATTCCCGATCCACTTGTGCTTGTACCTCATCTGAAAAACGTTCGATAGCAGGAATCATCCATTTGGCATTCCTCCGAGCTTTCCTGAGTGTATTACAACGCACAAGCTCTCTGGCCCGGGCGGCAGAGGTTTGGAGATCTTCTTCTCGAAGGCGTTCTTCGTAGATCTCCTGTAGTGTAGCACTGTCTCCATCGACATAATACACGTCGCAATAGACTAGCTTCCAGGCATCTAGGTGTAAAGGCTGAGGGCTTTGATCAAAATCTGCGATGTAACTGACCAAGGTCGAACTCGCTCTTGCGACGCCGTTGGTGATGTGTTCAACCATCCTGTCCTCGTCGTACTGGTAGGTGGTTCGGCCAAGCAGGGCATATTTCAGCGGTGTACAGGCAATAATCTGGGAGGGATCATTCAAGGCCACTTGGACGAGGTCTCGGCCTGCAATGAGTTCCTCCAGCTTCTGGGCCTCCTGCTCTCTTTCGCCGATTACCCTGACCCTGGCGTATTCCTCTGGGGGAAGATGTTGGAAACGTTGACTGCGCGCGGTTGATGAAAGATGCATTAAGCTGCTGTAGAGCTCCAAATTCGGGTCCATTTTGGTGATGAACAGGGCGTTCAGCCGTCTTGTGTTGGTATAGATGAGGCTATGAGTGCGTGAGTGACTGAATTGTGAGGGATGGAGGGGATGGGATTAGTGGCATGTTTTATTTCAATGGATAAAAACCCCACCATGTGATGTGGATCAATGCCTAGGCAAATAGGAAGTTCTGACTCATGCATGCATTGATGCTGAATTTGATTCAACTTTCAATTCCCCACTTTTGTACTCCATTCAATCAGGCCAGAAAATTCTTGCCTAACGTCCGTCACCCACAGACCGGCCACCCCCACAGACTGGCCACCTTATTTTTTACCTAGCCACCTAATTTATACAGACTTTAAACAGCTATAACTTTATAAATTTAATTCTAATTAATTTTAAACTAATACTAATTAATTTAAAATACCTTTTTTTACTAAAAAAGATATAAGTACTGTGTTACGACCCGACAGGCTCTAACGCACGTGAGACTAGGGGCCTACCTTTTTCTCTCCAATTAACTATAGACCGATAGACTTCTATCTCGGTCTATAGCCCATTAACTAATATACTAATTAGAACAGGACCAATATATAATAATCTTAGTCCTAGACCGATAAATAAATATCTTAGTCTATCCTTAACTAATATACTGCTATATTAAAATTTAGTATATAAAGGATATTTATTTAGTAGTAAATAGAACTTAGCTTACTAATTATTAATAAAACTTCTTTATATTAATTAAGC
>NJCS01000047.1:440-67388 GCA_002234255.1 Fusarium sp. Na10 | reverse complement strand
GGGGGGTGGGGAGGGGCCGTCAGAGATGAGCGACGCTGCTAGACTGCCAAGGAGTGAGAAAGCAGAGTGTTTCCTCACTGAATATCTGTAAAAGTATTAATAAATCAAGACGAGACATGAGGAGCAACAGTAACTTGACTTACTATCCAGCAAGGCACCCGATTTTGGTATATGATGTAGTAAATGAGGTTGTATAGTCGCGAAAACGGTGGGCAGCTGTAGTCTAGAAATGGTCGAACTAGGCTGGTTGCTGAGTGCCTTTCTTTCACTTGAAAAGAGGCGAGGTAATAATATGTAGGTAGGTAGTCGAGAGAAAGTTCTCAACCGTAAACGGTCCGGCCGATTGATGGCGCTTATTTGATTTTGATTCTGATGCTGTTCCAAATCTGTTTCTTCCCTTGAGTGTCCTGAATTTTCTATAATGGCCACTGTCACTGTCCTTGCCGTGTCCTAGATATTGGATCCCGGGAGTGTGCAAAGAAACAAAGAGGGGGGTGCGAGCCTGATGCCTTTGCTGGCTGGTTGGCTGATGCTAAGGTATTGAGCTTGGGCTGAGAGCTTGGGCTGGAGCTGGCTTGGAGCTGGATGCACCAAGAGCCGTCTCTTGATTCTGAGATGCACCGGCTTAATGCAGGCTTGAAGATGGCGCAAATATTGACGGTAGTGACCGTACTTTCCAATCTTTGTTGTCTTGAGTGCAAAAGTATCCGTACTGTATAGGTAGTCAGTGATTCAGCACCACTGTCTGTAACCGTAGGGTCGTAGCAAGTTGTTCAAACGCAGGCGGGCTTTCTTTGGTAGGAGTCGATACGCGCTGATATGGAGCACGTCCAATGTCTATTACCGGGGCCTCGTTCTTGAGAGGCGATCAAACAAAGAGGCGCAGTTGAATAGAGGAACGGGCAGGCCGAAGATACGATGTGCTTGCTCGGTCAATTTAGCGAGGAGATGATGATCCAGGAACGCTTTGTTTCGTAGGTGAGTTTAAAGTTGGTAGGTGTCGGATCGTGTAGTATTTGGTAAAAATCAACCTAACGAGAAGAAGAATAACTCTGAGGTGAGGTGCTGTGCTGTGCTTCGCTTCGCTTGGCTTTCGAGTCTTCCATTTAGTATCAGTCAGTTCCTTCTGGGCTGAGCTCGGGTGGTGGCTGAATGAGGCGCTGCAATCTGAGTAACATGGACGCTTCCGCTTCTTTTCTGCGCTGGACTGGACTGGACAGCACTGTACTGTACTGTACCTACTGTGCTTACCTACTAACCTCCTACCCAAATGGAAATCCAATCCAATGGAAACGAGGAAATAGAGCCCGACCGCCTCAAGTGGAGACCTGACCAGGACACAGCTGACGGCGCTAGGATATTTTCAGCGGTTTTAAGGCTGAGGACAGGGGTTTAATGACCCATGTGCTGCTACCGTAGCAGTAGGTGCATTTATTAGTTACAGGTCGTTGCAGGATCATTTCACACCGATTCTCTGGTTTGTCAGATCAGAAAGTTCATGATCTTTTGAGGAGCATCCATTGAACAGGCTGGACTCGCAGGTTTGTGTCTAACCCCAGCTGCTAACATTGACGTCTAATGGGTATGCACCAGAGTCTGTACCTAATGATCAGGTACACAGTAAGGTACTAAGGTAAGGTTAAGGTACCTTAGTCAAGGCCATTCTGCCTTGTCATCTTTCTGGCAGGATGCGATCTGACTGGCTAATTGCTTCCCTATTGTGGCTGTGAGTGAGGTGGATTCTTCCTTAGGCTCGTTTACCTTTGCTTTCGCCCACTTATGTATCAATTCTTGTTGACATCTATTGCAGATCAAAGTTTGTACTTGATATGATTAACTGAGGCCTCGATAGCTTATGCTCAGTTTATTCTGGTTCTTCCAAGCCTTGTATGGCTATCTTGGTTTCTTGGAAGAACGTCCAGACAACATTGGTGTTGATCTTGATGTCTTGTACACGAGGTGGGATGGTGGGGTAGCTAGGTACAGAACACGAGCAAAGCCCCAATCTTCTATGAGCGATGACGAACCTTGAAATTGCCGAGAAAGAGGACGCCAATGTTGACGTTGGCGGTGACGCAGTTTTTCGTATATTCGTTTGATGATGTTTCTCCCTCAAAGAACGGTCGAAACTCTCCAGTTTCGAGTTATTGGTTGTTCCCAGGTAAGGTACGTATTTAACAAACCAACTAGCGGGTGTCAGCCTGATATTACCCGGTGCCAATTCTTCGCTACTCTCAAGCCGCCTTTGCCCATACTATGTAGGTACTGTTGTACCCAGGATGCAGTGGAGGGCCGGGGTTAAGGTATGACAATGCAGGGCCCTGGATTTCAGGACTTGGTAGGACTTTTTGTGGGCCATTTTCTTTGTTCGTTCCATTTGGTTGGTTCCCCAGCCGCTAGTAGACAAAACGACTAGTGGAACTCATCTCAAGCGATCATTGGAACTATACATGGATTTCTTGTTTAACTTCACTATGATATCCATATGTGCCTTACGACACTCGTACAAATATGTTCGATGTTACACTCCCTTCTATCAGCCCAGGGTCTAGAGCAATTCCAGAGCTTGGATGAGTCTAGTATGAAGTTACAGAGCTCTGACAATATATTGATGCAGTCTAAATTGTTGTTCTCAAAAAGGCCTACCCTGTACTTCTGGACCACTCAGGAGTTGCAAACCACTAAGAGTATTATCAACACTTTTCGAATAAGCTTAACTCATATATTGAGTCAATCTCGATATATATTGGCAAATGTAGTCATAAATTGGGTACTATGCTGTCAATTCGATTACTAAGCCGACAGTTAAGTCTCACTCTCATCCTCTACGAACAAGCAGTTCGATTTGGCCATAGAATCTCTGAGGCTGGCCGGTCTTCGTAGAGCTGAAGATGGAAACACTATAGATAATACAAGAAACTATTGTCTGACTAACTGATACCGTTTCACCGCCACTCAGAAATGGCCTAGGTCTGTTGACCACAATCACAATGTACAACAGTACACTTTCATCGCACAAGCAAAGTGACTCGATATTCAGGGAGTTCATGCTCGCCACACAGGAAACTTCCTGCAGCAAAAAAAAAAAAAAAAAAAANNGGCCCCCGCAAAAAAAAAAAAAAAAAAAAAAAAAAACATCCTGGTGGGATTCTTCTAGATAGTACATAGTTCTTGTTCCACCAGCCATCCGTACACACAACAAGTTTCCACTTCCGAGGCGCCGTATACCCAGGACGTATACACACAATGACGCACGCAACCTAGAGGAGTTTGATACACCAATCGTTCTAATAGATTTACTCAATACAAAAGGCACTGTTACTTAGTTGTCTATTTATTGTTTAAGAATTCGGAATTAGAGCCAAGAAAAAGAACAGTTGTAAAGTATCACACACTAGCATTTAAAGGAGAGCGGCCGGTTTCTATTCAGCAGGAATCAAACGGCTTTTCAATGAATATATCTGTGCTACGTCGTTGTTGGTGAAAGGCCTGTACAAGACCTATAGTCAGGGGTGGATTTAGAACAACACGAATTCTCACATATAACAACTGCTTCTTCATGAATTGTTTAGCTAAAACTTTGCTAGAACAAACTGCAAGTCTGAATCGTCTGGCGCAGAGACAAATGCCCTTACAAAATAAATATCGGTAAGTCTTCAGTACTCCGTGCTGGTGTTGAAGTGAGCTCAATGTGCCTGTTTGCATTACTGAGGTGGGCAATAGTAAGTAAGACTCATATTTAGTCCCAAGTCTCATATGCAGTTCCAAATAAAGGAAGCATCTTGGGATATGTTTTACTTGTAAAGTTGTAGCGTTTTATCTTGACTATTTCCCATATGCTTCGGTTTGCTTCAGTCCTATATCCACAAACAGAACCGTCTGCATAACAAATATGATCAGCACCAAGGCACTGATATACTCCTATTCCAAGATACGGTACTCATGAAACAAAGCAAAAAACAAACTGGAGTGAAAGATGCTGTTTCGTGGCATTGTGTCGAGGCTACCCTGTAACTCTCCGATATTCTCTGTGTCTGAAGACATAATCGAAAAACAAGCTATTTCGGACAAGTCCTGCAGCCAGAATATCGCCTAGGGCCTGTGGATCTTGGGAGAAACATTGTTTCGGAGCGATATTGGCCGACTGTTTTCTGGAACATCTGGGATTGTTATCACCAAATATGACTGTAGATCCCTCTTCGAAGATTAGGTATGCAGAGGAAGAAGGCCAGGGAACCCCCGAGACGTAAAAACTCCTTAATGGTCGTTCACATCAAAAAGATTGATAAGCAGACCGGTATAATTGTTCGCCTCACGGTCTTTGTGTTTCCGACTGGCCAAGTCAAGAGGCTGCAGCCAGAGAATATACGCCATCCACTGCAGGTCAATTCTATGAGACCTTGAGATTTCATGAATACAAGATAAATCTCAGCCTCTGGATGTATGAAAAAGAGTGAGATATATCCTTAGGTAGAGTCCTGAAAAGGCAACTCAGTGGTATTGCTTATCCCCCCCGAAGCTCTGATAACTTCGGCGAGGCCCTCTTATTGAATCTTGGGCACTATTATCTTTATATGTCTTTTAGAGCAATTTTCCTGCCTTAAGATTATTTTGGACTCAAGGGATGTCATAGAGTTGCTCAAATAAACGCATGGTAGAGTAATGTTTGGACCTCGTGGCTGCTCGTGCAACCAGATCAAGAGGTAGGGCAACTTGACCATTAATAACACAGAGTTTTATATATTTACTCCTCATCTCTAGTAGAACCATCGTAATGCGACAGCTCATATATATCTTGCATAAGTCAATCAAGGGGAACTTCAGTAGTTAGAGGCAAGTAGTTACAGACAGACTTATACGTATAGACTAAAGTACGTCACTACCAGTGTCATATCTGACGGCTCTTGGGATTCAATTATTGAGAATCGATGGTTTGCTGAGAATGAGTGGCTTTGGCCACTGACTTCAACGCCCAGTGGATGGAATAGTGTTCACATCCTCAAGTCAGAGCATAGTGCCCATGCCAGTCATCTGAAAGGGACATCCTTTTGAACACGAGATTTTGCGATCTGAAGCATATATCACGATCGCTGCAAATGATAGGCAGAACCACCACTATGGATCGCCGATCTACCAGGAATGGAACACTAAACATCCAGTCTTTTGGAAGAACACCGCGAGTCCCGTTGACGTTGGTTCATGATATGGCCAACGGACATGTGACACGTCATGATAAGACACCAGAAATTGTTGCATCGATGGGTTGAGGTATGAGTAAATGACTTCGTCAGCACAGTCTGCAGCAAGATAAGGGGGGCTGAAATAGAAGTGGAAACCGCGAACAAAGATAGAAACGGATAGCATCAATCGAACGTCGAAGTCGGTTCTTTTGGAAGTTAATGTTTTCAGTGTGATGTTTAAGTATCAAAGAGAAGAAAGGCACAAAACGAGGATAGGCCAACGTCGAAACGTTTCGAAACAGGAGAGCGCATGGACTCCATATATCGAAGATTCGAGTGATACTGATAAAGTTACAACATGAAAATGCAACAGATCCTCGACGGATGCATGTGTAAGATTAACGGTGGGTTTCTGTCGACACGTTTGCTATCAAGACTGCATCCTCGAGTTATCAAAAGTGATTACCAACTGACAGCTGATTGTATGTACAAACATTAATGTGGATATATGTTGCAGGGCTTGCGGTTTCTAGGCTAGTGTGATAGACAAGACAAGACAAGACTTTTTTAGTGTCGTGCATTAAAAGTTGGGACTGGGGCTGGGCCTGGGGGGTTCAAACCCTGTCCTGTGAGAGACAGGAGAAGGGGTGAGAATGAAGGTATCGTGGGATGGTATCTATCATAGAATAGGATGAGTCAGTGTTGTTCGTGATTCGTATGAAACCCACTGATCGGTATCCTCGTGAGCATGTTGGTTCGTGGTGTTGTGGGTATAGGAGAGCACACACGGGATAGGGGAGAATAGAGTCAACAACTCACCCCGACTCAACATTTCTAGTAAGAGACTAGTTAGTTATTAAACTACCGTAACTACTGTATCGTAGGTAGTCTCATCTTCACCGTCTCGAGCAGTCTCCGTTCTCGGAAACCCCGATCTCTCTTCTGCCCCCTCTGCCCCTCTCGTCTCTCGTCTCCTCCACTCCCGCAATCTTAGTTCCCGTCACATGAAGTTATCCCACCTGCCCACCCACCTATTCGGAAATCCTTATCGAGTTAGCTTCATTTTCGTGCCTGAGAGCGGGGAACTGAATTGATTGCAGTAGCTGCCCTGCGGCTCTGCTCCGTTCCCCCCTCGCTTCCATACCCAGGTTGAGCTAAACCTGACAACCCACATTCCCAACTCCCAACTCCCACTCACACGTCTTGAATTGCTTTAATGCTCACGAGGATCAAAAAGCGGTGCAATACAAAAACGGAGTTGATGCACCCATGTCCATGTCTCGGATCCGAACACGTACTGTAGACATCCAACATGGGACGTGCATTGAGTTCCTGGCCTGGCTCATGGGTGTACATATACACTATCCACTTTTCCCTTTTTTTCTTTCGTCCCGCGTGATCTTTTGCAATCCTAGACAGATCTAAATTAAGAGCAGGGCTAGAATCTGCCGCAGAAGCTTGCCTTGCCTTCTATTCCGTTTAGATGCTGGTGGGGGTCTCTATCAGAATTGCATTACAGAGCAGCCCAGCCTAGCCCAGGACAAGACAAGACAAGACAAGACAAGACAGGACAGGGTGAGGCGACACCTTACGAATCCAACTAACCCATCAAGGCATTCCGAGGTTCACGAGTTTCGACAACACTTCCATCTACCTAGGCAAGGCAATCTGTTCGGCTTTGTTTCTGGCAACTCACATCTCCCACCCACCTTTGTTTATTTTCTTAGTTTCTGGTGTGCCTTGCTCTTTCATTGACTCGGCCTGCTTGCTACCTAGGCCTGCTAAGTAATGGTAGTTCACTTCTACTCCATCCGTTATACTCAACAGCAATTGTGAGCCTTTCAGCTTGTTCCAAGGTATTTACTCATAACATACATACATACATAATAATGGAATCATTCACCACAACCATACATCTTGTCTATATTATCTCCATCTGATATTCTCATGAACTGCATAAGTAAAATTCTATCTAGCTATTGAATTTCTTTACAAGAGTAGTCAACCTCAACATCACATTGATGGCTTGAATCAAATTTGTAAGTTAATTCAAAAGGCATAACATCACTATCACCGCGCCTTTTGATTTTGTGAGATGCTTGGTTTTTAATGTTGATGGTATTATGCAATAGATGTAGGCTTTTATGCTATACTGAAATTCAAAAGGTCAAACGCCGAGCTCCCATGCTCAAGGCTCAAGACGCGCTATACCAAGTCAACGCCCAAAATCATGTCATTATACAAAAGTATCAAGACTTTTGTGGTCCTTTTCCCTCGCATTATTTTATTCATCATCCTCATCCTCATCCTCCTGAAGCCAGCCTCGGCTCATCTCGACGGCTCGCTCCCACCTCTTTCGTGATCGGCGGACAGTCTTCTTGTCACTCTCGGGGTAGAAGATCTTGCGGCCCTTGCGGTTGACTTGGTGCAATTCCTCTAGTTCGTCCCATACACCAGTGGCGAGACCCGCAGCAATGGCGGCACCGAGTGCAGTAGTCTCACGCATAGCGGGGCGGTCGACAGGTACACCACTAAGGTCGGCCTGGGTCTGCATGCAGAGGTCCGAGTTGGAGAGGCCACCATCAACCGCCAGAATGTCAAGGGCATGGCCAGAGTCAGATGCCATAGCATCGAGAATGGCGGCTGTTTGATGGCAAGTTGCCTCAAGAGTAGCTCGCACAATGTGGCCCTTGTTAGTGTGTTGGGTGACACCGAAGAGAGTACCCTTGGCGTCATCGATCCAGTAGGGGGCAAAGAGACCGCTGAAAGCTGTCACGAATGTAACGCCGCCGTTGTCAGGAACGCTTTTGGCGACAGTATCCACCTCTGATGAAGAGTTGATGATGCCGAGGTTATTCTGGAGGAACTTGACACCAGAGCCAGCAACAGCGATGCTGCCCTCAAGGGCGTAGGCAGGCTTGCGGCCCTTTCCGAAATCATATGCAACAGTAGCAACAAGTCCGGTCTTGGAGATGACAGGTTCGTTGCCAACATTGTAGAGAAGGAAGCAGCCGGTACCATACGTGTTCTTGGCCTGGCCTGGCTTGAATCCACATTGACCGACAAGTGCTGCAGACTGATCTCCTAAGCAGCCAGCGATGGGAACACCCTTGAGAGGCCCACGGGCGAGAGATCCGTAGGCAGTGGGGTCGGAAGAAGGCACAATCTTGGGCAAGTTGAGCTTAGTACGGTCGACCTCGAAGAACTTGAGGAGCTCGTCATCGTACTGAAGGGTCTTGAGGTTCATGAACATGGTGCGGCTGGCGTTGGTGGCATCGGTGACAAAGATGGGTCCACCCTCACGGTCTTGTCCACCGTTGAGCTTGTAGATGAGCCAAGAATCGACAGTGCCAAACGATAGACGGCCCTCATCGTAAGCCTTTCGGACTGACTCAACGTTCTGAAGGACCCAGAGCAGCTTAACACTTGAAGGGTAGGTAGACAGTGGGAGACCACAAGTGTCTTGGAGCTTCTCAGCACCAGGCTTTTTCTTGAGCTCACGGACTAGGGCAGAAGTGCGAGTATCCGGCCAGACAACGGCGTTGTAAAGGGGCTCGCCAGTAATGTTGTCCCAGAGGATAGTAGTCTCACGTTGATTTGTGATACCGATGGAGCGGATATCCTCGATATGGTGACCCTTTTCGCAGAACTTCTCTGTTGCCTTCTCGATACATGTCTCTACAGACTCGAGGAGTGTCATAGGGTCATGCTCGTGCCACCCAGAGTTGGGATAGTGGTTTTCAAACTCAATCTGGTGGCTCACAATGGGCTCTCCATGGCCGTTGAAAATGAGGAAGCGAGTTGATGTGGTGCCCTGGTCGACACTACCGACGAACCAGTGTTTTTGCTTCTCCTCTGCTGTCTCCTCGATACCTTCAGGGAGTTGCTCGTGGTCTGACTCAGGCTTGACGGAGAAGAAGTCTCCAGCAAGGTCTGCAGCCTCGGCAGCCTTGAGAAGACCTTGTGGTAATTGCTCCTCAAGGAGGATATCAGCAGTTCGTGGGCGCTTAGACTTGGGTGCTTGCTCGATGAAGTCCTTGGGGTTTATATCATCGAAGTTGTCCTGCACCAAGCGAGGTGCGTCTGCTGTTGTGAATTGTTGCATCCTTGCACACGATGTGGTTGAGAAAGAGTTAATGAATCTGAGGCTTGTGATATCGTGGCAAGGGGGCCGTCCCTAGCAAGTACAGTGTTGTTTCTGCAAAGGATGTGGCGTAGTGTGTGGCCGTTTATGGCTGATAGCAGGTGGAAGGAGTCGTTGCCAAGGAGGTAGATTGTTGTGATATATATAGATAGGAGGAGGATGAGGAGGAGGAGAAGTGGTTGTTGATATAGATATAGATATAGATCGGTAGAAAGGATGTTTGATGAGTGATGGAGAATGAAGAATAGGAGATGGGAAGAATGGACATTGAGAGGAGGAAGTAGGCCTTGATAAATGCTTGAGGATCGAGGGGGGACAAGGGAAGGTGGGGGAAAAGAGCGGAAGGAGGGCTCGGGATTCCATTGTGAGTTAGACGGAAGGCACGACGGGGGATGGCGCCAAATGTCTGGAGTCAAAGTTTGGTAAGGGTCGGTAGGGTAAAGTACAGTAGGGCAGGCGCAACTGCCAGGCACATGTCTAAACTAACGCCCAGGCCCAGGTCCGGATAGGGAAGGAGAGCGGGGTGAGTTGGTTGGGGATGCTGGGGATGCTGGGATGTTGTGTTATGCTGTGCCTCGGTGTAAGTGAGTGAGACTGCCGGGGAGATCGATCGCTGGAGACGAGTTCAAAAGCAGGTTTGATTTTCGGCCGGCTATGTACTGCCATCATAAACTGGGCCATTGCTTGCCATACCCCAACCCCACTTTGCAGGTCAGGCGGCATGCGGAGCCCCAGCTTCAGCGGGACACTGAAGGAATTACTGACTACGCCTTGAAGCCCACCTTGGGGAAATTGAATCTTGGATCATGAGGGCAGGCTGAGATTAAGCTTACGAAGACGTAGAACACGCTTGGAGCTATCTGAAGAACCAATTTTTATTTTCCAAGCTCTAAAATAGCACGAGTTGCATCCAATTTAACCAAAGCAGTAACCCGCCAGAGTTTCTTTCACTCATCAATGACTCCGGAAACCTTTTTTAAGGAGTGGGACCCGCAGAGTCCAGACTCCTGGAGGGTGGCTAGTGGGCGTTGGTGGACGCCTGCTGGAGGCTCAATTCAGTGACGTTCAGTCGACTCCCCCCCCTGGTTGGTGGACTTTCTGTACCCGCCCCCAATTGGTACTGCTCCCACCCCCAATGGCTTCTTTTTTAGTTATGGCTACCCAAATTCTTCAATATTGGGGGACATTTTATCTATCTAAAGTCGGAAAAGCCATTTTCATGAGCTGGCGTTGTTCCTGATGGCACATGGTTACCAGAGATGTAATCCTGGTCACAGATTTTGGGCCAATGTGCAGTGCAGAAAAGGCTGCAGTCTTTCCTAAAATGGATAAGCGACAGGCCCGGGATTGCTCTAAGCAGTCGAGACACATTTGGACCTCAAAATGCATGCAACATGTCATGAGCAACTGCGCTTTTCTTCACTGCTCCTACTTTCCAATTTTTATTGGCCTTTCGAAGGGTCCCGCAATTGCTCCTTCCTCCGGAGATAATCGCCCGTGGGATTAAACTGGGTTTGGGAACAGTGGCGTTACACGTCACAGATGAGGCAAGTGCGTGTTCTGAGCCGTTCGGGAAGTGGCTGATCATGATCGAAACGTCGTCGATGCACCTATTGGAAGATCGCAAGTGCATCGAGATTCTGGAAATTTCAGCGGCTCTGGACCCTTATTTCTGCGTGGGAATAAACGTCACTTATTCACGTCACTTTAGAGCCGCTGACCTCTGAGAGCATCCACATTTCAGCAAATCCACTCCTGGACATGGCTATGACACAACGCTATGGCTCATGAACCCAATGACGTTACACGCTTTTCTCCAGAGGCGGGACTGACTCCAGTCAATATGCAACCAAACGACAATCGTCAACTATCAATGTGAGTTAAATGCGATCGTCCCGGCTTTATGATTTCATTCCTAATTCTTACATATGTCGATCAGGCCCAATCATCTGGACCAGTCATTGAAACGTCACATATCCCAGACCCAGGGCTCTACCGTGGGTAACATCAAACGTCAACGCATTTCCATCGACAAATCAACTCAACAGCTCTCCTACAGTGACGTTGCCCAAACTCCAGGGTCTAGTTTTACCCTTGGTGATGATCCTCAATCCACCAACGCCGACACAATCGCTTCTTCATACACCTCGTTGGATCCCTCTCCGCGAGAACCCCAAGACCCTTATGACGACCCTTACGATGAGCTAGAGTTCGACCAAATCTTTGAGCGCCTCGCTGGACCCAATTCTATCGACAAGTCAGGAGCATCACCGCTTTTAGTCGACAGTGATGAATTTGCTCTGAAACAGCCAGACCAGGATGCCTTGGCGGAGTTTCTGGAGGAAGAAACTTAGGAAGAGCCTCAACAACCGCCATCTAGCGTTCTGCGTACATGGAGCGGTAACTCGAGATCAGCAGACGAGTATGACCCGCTATTACAACACTCTTCACCGCGTCCGATAGCCGATATACCAGAGGGCAACGTCGGATATACACCTTTGGATGAAGGTATAGACTGGAGTAATGTCCAAGAACACACCCGCAATGAGACAAAATCCGGATCGACATTCGGGTTCACAACTGTGAACGGGAGAAAAGCCCCCGAATATGAATCACCGATTGCTAGACGAAAACCATTGATCCTTTCGCAATCTCGATCATCAGCACCCACAAACAGCCAGAGCTCAGCAATATTTACAGGAAAAGTTTTGCTGAAACCCTTCAAAACGTTCTTCGATATCCAAGAGCTTGTAGATGCGAAAACTCAAATGTTCCGAAATCAACCTGACATTACCTTTGAACTCTTCGCTCGAGTCGTCTATTCAAGCCGCGAGAACTTCTACAAGAAACAGTATTTTCGATTTCAAAGCTTACTCAAAAATAGCCCGCCTTATATAAACGGGGCACTTCTGGCTTAGGAGGTCGGGAGTCCACTTGACTGCGCGGCTCAGGAGCTATTGAAGGCGAAAGGATCACGTATGAAGTGTTTTTGTCGGTGTCAGTTGCGATCGGACCCAAGGTCAGAGATCGGTTGGGGCATATCAGTGCTGGAGATCCGTCCCACAACCTGGGAAGAGATCCAGGGGGCCATGGATGTGCTTGGGAGACATGATCTGGACGAACCAGGGAGTTCAAATGGGAGTTAGAGTGGAATATGACGGAGTTTTGCTATGACGGTGATAGTTTTCGATTCTGTGGGATGTAGACAACAACTTCACGTCCCGTTGCTATAAAACGAATAATTTACCATGAAACCCAATTTCATTATTGTTCTAAAGCCTTATCTATTCGTTTATGTAAGGTTACCCAGCGATCCTCTATGAAGGAGTATAGACAACCAAAAAACATCTATTATACCTTGAAGCAGCCAGGAATTCTCTAACAGCCTTTAGACTTGCAGAGACCAGAGATTGGTCTTCCGAGAACCAAGGCTATACTTGTTTAATCTTCAGGCTAGCTGGCAATGGGCGATGCGTCATGAAAGGAAACCCCTTCATGCGCTATGCTAGCCAGTCGTGACAGAGCCTTCGGACATCTAGTTTGGCATGATGAGATTCAGGTAAGGAGCCATTTGTTTCTGCGCAGCAGATTTGACCTGTCTAAGCTCTGTCAGAGTAGGAGGCTTCGCGTTTCCTTGGCGTCGCTGCCAGCTCTCTTCAGTCTCGAGGAGTGCAGCATCATCATCCTTGCCGGTAGGGTCGACAAACTGATATGATCGATATTCACAGTTTGACCAACCGGTAGCTATAAGTTATGGTCAGAGAGCGAATCAGCCATGGTTTCTCAGGGGCTACTACTCACCTCTTCCTTCAGGCACACCATACCAGTCATCTGTCAAGAAATGCAAGAATCCTCCATGGGAGACAACGACAATGTGCTCGTCGCCACTGACACGATCTCTCAACAGTTTTCTGGCCTTGAGGCCACGCGCCGTCAGCTTCTCTAGCGTAGGCTCATACTCACTGTCAGGACCCTTATCAGTCCACGACTCCTCTACGTTGGAGTAGTCGGCGATTCCCTCAAACTCGGCCTGGACCTTGGCTACAGGCGAACCAATATCGCAGGGATTGGCAGAGACCTCCTGAAAAACTGGAAACGCGACGATGGGCTGAAGCTCATCAGTTCCAAAGGCGTGGAGGCAGGTATACACGGTACGGCGCATAGGTGAGGCAAAAAGCTTTGTAAGCTTGTCATGGTGAGGGAACTCCTTGCGGAGAGCAGCGCATTGCTCCTCGCCGAGGGGAGTCAAATCTGGGTCTTGCATTTGCTCATTCTCGATCGAGAGGTTGTGGAAGCCTTGAGCGTGGCGAACGAGGTGGATAGTTGGAGCCATTATGATGCTAAGGTGAAGATTGAGTGAGATTTGAGAGAGTGATATATGATATCTCGGATGAGATAGTGATAAAGATGATGTCTAATAGCGAACTGAAGGAGAAGATGATTCTATTTAAAAGCAAAAACAATGATTCGCACGAAAACAAGACGAGGAAATAAAACCATGTTTGTAAGAAGCTATGACTCAATGCCCCTCCTCCGCCCGGCAGCCCCGCCAAAGCCGTGTCATGATCCGGGTCCGCACCATTCAAGGTGAGCGGCGTGCCGTTGAACGCCGATTGGTCTCCGACCTGCAGTAGCTTACACCGCCGCCACGGAATGTTTGATGTTGACTCGCCTCGATTACCTGATTTGTATACTCCGACTCGGCTTGTTGGTCACAACAGCAGATGATTCCAGAATACTTTTGATTCATCAAGAAAGAGAGTCAGAAGGCGACTGTGTGGACATAATCGGGTTAGTCTCAATGGCCCCTTTCTCCGTCCTCACAGATTCCATTTCACGAGGCTATGTGCATGTTACCCAAAGCAGGTATAAGGTATCACAGTTTCAGCATCTTAACTACCAGCACATATGACTACGCCCGTTCACGCGCCCAAGAGTACGTCCATTCTGATCTTCTAAAACTGACAACCCGATAAACGCCACTGTTTGACTAATTATAGTAGTCAGACACCAGATATAACACATAGGCAAGATCGATGATGCCGTCCATCTCCAAATTTAAAACTCAATGAGAGCCTCCTCCTTAACGGGCTGTTTGACGGGCTCCTGTTGTGGTACTGAAGGGAATGAATCTTGCGTGTAACCACCGTATGCCCAGCTCTGCGGTGCGACAGGTGGTTGTTGGTGTGACTGGGGCATAGATGGCTGCCAGTACGCTTGCTGCTGTGGGGGAGGTGCTTGCTGGGTTGGTTGGGGCGGTTGAGGCTGAGATGGTTGAGGCGGCTGGGCATGTTGCATGAGAGGGGACTGCACAGGTTGCTGTGGTGCCTGTACAGGCTGGACAGGTTGCGCAACCTGGGCAGGCGCTTGGCCAGGAGTTGGCTGTGAGGGAGCAGATACTGATCCCCCAGGAAATTGGGAAGGTTGCTGCAAGTTAGGGTATGGTGACTGATTAGCATCAGGTGCAGATCCTGGTGCAGATGGTCCTAGAGGGGTCTGCTGGGGCTGCTGAGGTGTAAAATAATATGAAGCATTGGGGTCCCCAGCAGTTGGACCCTGTGGCTGTTGTGGGTTTTGTGTTTGCAGGTTGGGATCGTTAGGTTGTTGCGGCTGCTGCTGCTGGTACGGATCTTGAGGTGCCGAGGGCGCCCTGTTTTGCCAACTATCGACCCGTTGCACCTGATGAGCAGGAGGGTATTGGCCGGGCTGTGCTTCTGGCGCGGGTCCATAAGAAGGATATTGAGGCTGAGGTGTTGCATGCGGTGGTGGCTGTTGGTAGTGCTGGTGTTGAGGCGCCTGGTAACTGGCTCGTTGTTGGCCTGTATAAAAGCTCTCTGCACCAGCAGGGTTGCTGGGCATTTGGGAAGGAATGGAGGGATACGGCCCGGCAGCTTGGCGTGGCGGCGGCAAGTTATATCCCCCAAGGTTCTGTTGGCTGTAGGCCTTAGAAAGTCGATCCTCTAGCATACGATCATAATATCGAACAACTGTAGAGAGTTTCGCATGAAGATCAAGAAGTGTATCTGAGGCTGGATTAGCATCTCAATTCCTTCAGCAGAGAAGGAATACTCACCATGCTTGCTCATAGTCTCTCCGTAAGTTCTTGCCAGCTTGGGTCGTAGTGTACCGATGCTATCATAGAGCTCCTGGATCTGTGGCTCTCGTAGAATGGTTCCTGGCGGCTGAGTCTGAAGCCGGTCCACCAGTGTTGAGAACAGGTTGATGTTCTCTGCCTCCACAGGAGTCAATTCATAATCGTTCTTGGGGAGAACAAAGTTGGTGGTAGCAGAAGCGTCCGTAGAGCTGGACGTCTGTTCCTTGAGCGCTGCAGCGTGCCTCTTCTTCTGCTCTTCCATATCAGCCAGAGAGGCAGCGATGGCGGCCTTGAGATCGGCATCGTCCTCCTCTGCTTGTTTGGCCGCCGAAGTGTCACCGTTGGTTGCATAAGAAGTCTGAGCAGGTCCAGCATAGCCGTGAGAATGGGTCTTAACCTCCTCCAGGCTCATTGCCAATGCCTTCTTTAAATCTTCGTCAAATCCATCGTCAATTCGAGCGTTCCGAGGCTGCATGGCTGATGTGCTTCGTGTCTTGTGAGGATATGTTGGCGATCGATCGAGCGATGGGTTGGGAATCTTATGTCCCTTGTTCGTAAGTTTCGCATAACAGCCATCATCGACTCGTACGGGCGTCATGATCCCCAGGTGCGGGAGAGCGACAACCTTGGCCGAACACTGCTGGTCAAAACAGTTACCGCAGTTTCGGCAATGATGCTTTCGGTTCGTAAAGGTAAATGGTGTTCGACATCTCATGCATACGTCGGAGTCGGTCCATTCCGGAGGCTGATGACATCGTTAGTTTTCTCCATTGTGTGACTATGACAAGAGTAGTAGTACTCACAGCGCTACTGTCAATCATGCTGCTGGCCACGGATATCTTGGGAGGGAACTGGTATCCATCGTGTTGTAGGGTCCGAAAAACCTCGCCGATGTACGAAAGCTCGTAACGACCTTCAGTAGCACCCGCCCAAGATTGTATAAGCTCAAGGATTTTGGACTTCACGTCAGCGTTGACAGCACCGCCTCCTACAGCCTGGAGAAGCGAAACCAGGTTATCCATAAACTCTCGCGATGCGACTTCAGCAAGGAAATGTGAACCGCCATTTTTAACGCAAGTATCGGTAAGCTGAAAGGAGTCAGCTTTGGTAATCGTTACCAGATCGATAGGATTCATACGTTTAAAGCGCTCAGCTGTGTATTGGGGTTTTTGTTGCCAATGCGCTTCTTGAGAGAGCGCATTGCCTCTTTCGGCGCGACCGTCTTGGATCTGATGACATCGGAGATTTCGAGGTTAAGGGCAATATCTTCTCTGAAACCATTATTAGCTGAGTGTACCAGGGCGTAGGCTGTCTGGCGACATACAGGCTACTGCTTGTGGCCTTCTCGATCTGTTCGTCCAGGGCCGTATTGGCGGAGGACGACCACCAACTCATCATCTTGGCTTTTGGCTACAGCGATCAGCAAAGAGGAGGGGTATTGCGCTCAGTTGGCCAGGTGAATATGAACAAGAGGTATCAGTAAGGTATCGAGGTGTCTGAGGTAGCGACGCACAAGGTCACGATGCTCGATGAAGCAGTTGCCGCTGTTGATGTTGATGTTGATGTTAGTGTCTGACGGAGGTTCAGTGTGTGCCTGCGAAGCTCCCATGCTCTGGGCTACCTAAGTTTAGTAGGTAGGCTCTCGTTAACCCCAGCCTCTGTCTGGGCACGGCGATTGAGGATCTGACGCAGAAAGGTGCCTCATTAAGTAAGGTCATAAGAGCTGTGATTGGCTGAGATGAGTATTGATTCCACAACAGTGCACTTCGAGGCAGCCTAAAACCCCACTGTAGAACGCCTGGACTGTCGTCAGCGCTGGCACGCGGTCAAGCTAAGCTCTTGTTCTGTGGGAGAATGACGACGTATACTGTGGCGTACGTGGCTCAGGTGCATGAGCGACCTCGAGCAGAGAGGTAAGGTCCCTGAGCTTCGGTACGAATGAGCGGTAAACAGTACTTACTTCTTGCGCATGGCCAGGTGGTCTATCAAGTACCCCAGATGTTCTCATGGGTACCTTGCCTATTCCCCGCGACTACTAACACCTCACCTCATGGAACTCAAGTCACCCATGAACAACCATCCTTTATACCAAGTTCATTCTCCCGACAGTACAACCCCTCTCGTTCGGCGTCCCATGGTTCTTGTTCGGGAGGAGCCTTTGTGTGTCATGTTTACTCGCGCGATTCTTTAAGATGCTGCATATTGATGCCATCTCTACTCGGTCGAGGTGCTGTTGACCCTTATATTTCAATACTCCGCCACTCTACGGCTCCGTCGTTGTTGTCACAGATAATTCATTACAACCTTTCGCCGCCAAACCCTAATTTCGCAACTTGAACACTATAATCTACCTTCCATTCTCAAAATCGAATCTACCGACCAAGACCTTCCAGTATAACGACTTCGGAACACCGGGCAAGGCATCATGGCCTCTCTAGGGCATTCGCGCGCAAGCAGTGTGGCCACCGCAGGCTCACACTCCTTGGGAAGCCCCGGCGCATTCAACCATGGCCCGATACCAGGCGCCAATCGGGGAGGCGAATCTCCTTCCAAGGCTCTAATTCCTCATATTGACGATGTTCTCCTTCCGCGGAACCTCGACCGGAACGTGTCTGCTCGGAAACTGCTGGAATCGGCCGAGGCATCCTTTAAGCAAGCTGAGATCGCTCGGGAGTTTCGCAGACCGGACATCGCTCTGAACGAATATATACGGGCGTCCATGATCGCCGTACAATACATCACCAACCATCCCGAATATCATGATCTCAAAACGAGTCACGGCGATTTTGTAAAAGCTCATAACAACCTACTCGCCAAGATCAGCCAGCAGGACCATGTGTATGCCAAGATCAAGGCCGACATTATTGCGGACAACAAGCGGTCTGGTGTGCAACCACGGACTGTGCGACAGAACTCGTCACAAGGAGGAAGTCGGCCACATACACCATCAAAATCAACCGTCGAAGGGCGCATATCACCCTCAAAGCATCGAATTGATGGGCATGACCTGAATGGTTCTCCTGCTCGAGCAAAGCCAGTAATTCAACCGAAACCCCAATCTCTCCATGGGAACGCCATCAAGCCCGGTGCTCAAAGAGCATCCATTAATGGCGTCCAAGATCTCGCTGCCAGATTTGCCAACCTGAGAGGCCCACAACCTTCACCAGGTCAAGATCCACGCATTAAGACACATCAGATAACGCTCCCAAAGCCGATGGGTCCTAGAGAGATGCCCCCACCTCGGCCGCCCAAGGTTGGTATTGACACCAGTGTGCCGACGTTACCCAAGATGCCAGATGCTATTTACAGCCCTGCTCGTGGGAGCATCTCAGGAGAAGTAACAAGACCGCCTTCGAGTACACCTCGTACCATGTACCGTACAGCGTCCGCCGTTTCGATACCCGGAACTCCCACGGGCTCATCACAGCCACAAACAGACTATTTTGTTCCTACGCAAAGTTATTCGAACAACTCTATTCCTCCGGTTCCCCCGAGCATTCTCAATGGCTCTGTAAGGATTCCAGAAGGCGATGCCATTTCTCCCGAGGAACTATACCAAGCTATGAAAGCTAAGGGGGGTATTTTGATAATAGACATTCGCATGAGGGACGATTTTAACGAAGGCCATATCATGTCGTCGTCAACCATTTGTATCGAGCCTAGCATCCTGCTCAGGGATAACCTCTCTGCGGATGAAATCTCTGAGAGCTTGATTCTCTCCCCTAACCAAGAACAGTCGCTTTTCGAACAACGGCATATCTACGATCTGGTGGTCTTCTATGATCAAGACTCTGAAGAAATTCCCGAACACCCACGGAATTCTGACGACTTGGTAATTATATCACTCCATCGAGCTTTAGTTCACTTGAATTTTATGAAGGAGCTCAAAAACACGCCCAAGATTCTCAAGGGAGGTCTTGATGCTTGGGTTGATCTGATGGGGCCGGCATCTCTGGGCTCGACTACTTCAACGACTAATAGAACGGTGCACTTGGAGCGCAATCGAAGCCGGTTGTCAGCTATCGAGCGACGAAGGTCGAAATATATCGCCAAGCCTCTCAAGCCTGACGAAGTCAAGGTGTGGCAAGAGACACTCAAAAACGACGACGACATGCAGACAGCATCATCGCCTAACTTCACTCGTACTACAGAAGACTTCCTTCGAAGATTCCCGCCAGTGTCATTGGAACAAGAGTCTATGACTTCTCCGGAAGAGAAGCCCCGGAATCGTCCCGTTTACGGGTTATCTCACAAGGTCGACCTCTACACAGACTTGCCCTCACCACCCACAAGGCCAGCTCCCGCTTTACCGCGACGAAGCTACAGCGGCCTCACCGAAGGGAGGGACGAGAACGAGCTTTACGGCAACAATAACGCAGTCGTACCAGCTCGTCCTTCAAGAGCACCGACTATGAAGGTCGTGGAGCAGCAATCCACGGGTGATTCGGCCAAGTTCTACACTGGGCTCAACAATCCCAACAACTGGTGCTATGCCAACAGCACACTGCAGAGCCTGCTCGCGTCACCTGAGTTTGGAAGAGAATTGGCAAACTCGGAATGGGTCAGCAAATACAAGGCGCCAATGAAAGATGATGAGAAGATCGAGCAGCCGCAGCTCATGATTCGCATTATCTCAAACCTGTTCCACTGGATGAGTTCTGGCAAATTCCAGGTCATGATGGCCCAAACGCTCATGGTAAGCGAATCACAAACTCCAAGACAAGAAGAACTGAGCTGACAGAATTACAGAATTACTCGCGTCACGTTTGTACCCAAAGCCGAAGCATCGAGCAGTTTGGCGGCAGCCAGCAGCAAGACGCCCAGGAGTTTATGTCTTTCGTAATCACTCACCTGCACGACGAGACTAACACACACCGAGATCGAAAGGGCACTGCTGCCCAGCCAGATACTAAGCACCAGTCTCTTGTGAAGGCTGCCGTCCAGTACTGGCAAAATCACCTGGAATACAATCGTTCTATTGTCGACCGCTACTGGCGCGGTCTGGAGCTATCAACTGTCGAGTGCTTCGAATGCCGCACCCGTACTTATCAGTTCAACCCTATTGATGTTGTCCCTGTCACAGTGGGAATGGGGCGTGGCATGACTCTCGAGCAGGTTCTCGACCAGTATACATCAGGCAACATCATTAACGACTTCCATTGCGATCACTGCCGCCATCCTACTCGGGCTCAACAGAGCCTCTCCTTCGCCCGCTTTCCGTCCTTGCTCTGCGTCGTCTTCCGGCGATTCCACTATCAACATGATTCCTCGGATTTGCGCAAATCAACGGCACCCATCACGTGGGATTTCAACGACACCGACTTCACCCGCTACTTCCTCCCTCCTGGCTCTCGCGAGTCTTCATCTGGATTCGATCCCATGGACCCTGCATTCACAGGGCCATTCCGCTACGAGGCCTATGCTGTTATTGTTCATACAGGCAGTCGTACTGATAACGGACACTACTTGGCATATGTGCGGGACTCTACATCTCATGACCCTTACGCTTGGTTCTGCTGCAACGATTCGCGCGTGACAAAGGTTCGCATTGGCAGTGGAGACCGCGATGATGTCCAGGAGGAGGTGTTCAAGTCTGGCCGCGACCGCGTACCATATCTAGTCTTCTTCCGTCGCAAGGGCATGCGATAAGGCTATCGTCGTATTACTTGCTTGCCCCGACAATTCTAGCCGGGTTTGGGAGTTGGATATATCCTTATGGCCCCTCGTTCCTTTCTTTATGTGTACAGAGAAGACCTGGAACACTGAGGAATCATGGACATGGACGAATTCGTCGTTGTATTACCTCCGCTCCACCCCCTCCCCAATATCCGCCCGACTCTCGCGAATTGCGACGAATGTTTCCACTTCTTGGAGGTCCCATCTTCTTTTTCCAGCGCAGCTTTGTTTGATCTATACCAATGCTACGCTACTAGTCTAAATGGGTTGTTTTTCCAGTTCCCCCACCGTTTTTATATGAATATATATCTCGCTAGCTGGCTATCATGGCATTGTACGGAGTAGGTAGCGTGTTCTTTTTTTGGTAAATATGCCTGGAGGGATACATGTTTTCTAGCAAATGCTTATTATATCCATATACCAATTGATTGATGATCTAATCTATGTATGTGCTTGATTGACCGTTGGTATCTTCATTTTGATGTGCTATATATTAAAGCCAGAACATTGGTAACTAACTGGCTCCGTTTCTCAGACGCCAACTGCTTAACTACTGCACTTTCTGGTCGATGCCTGGTATTCATAGGTACCGATGTAAACTGGGCCAGGCATAAAGTTACAATATTCTACGTCTTGAACACCTTTCCATGGTCGCCAGCCAATGGTTCTCTCACGCCAAGTTTGATTTACAGAATCACATGTCAGCTCACATCAGATCATCCCCGAACAAAAAGGGTAGGGCCTAGTGAGCAACCATAAAGTGGCCAGGAGCCAAGTTCCATTGTCGTTCAAAATTCCTTTCAAAATATCATGAAGCCAACGCCGCGAAAGTAATTACAGACACCGAAAACAAACCCGCATCAAAAGTCGATACACGCGTCTTTCCATCTTCTCTCTTGGTATCCATTCTTTCGACTTTCAAACCAGATGTTCGACCATTAAATCTTCTCACCTATTCCATCGTTAATCACGAGCCGGTGCTCTTGAGGGTTGCAGCGATATCCTTCTTGAAGTGTTCGGTGATCTTGCGTCGGTTCAGCTTCTGAGTAGCGGTGAGAAGTCCCTGAGAGTAAACGAATTAGTGAAACTTCTAGCCAGCCAGCGATTAGGATTGTCCTTACGTTATCCGATGTCCACTCTTCGTCAGTGATTAAAACGCCACTGACAACCTCAATACTGCTCAAGCCAGCACGTTTTGCAGCACCCTGGAGATCCTTAAGAGCAAAGCTGACCATCTTGGGGTTGGTGTGAACAGTGTGGAGGTTGTGCTCATCAATACCCAGCTCCTTGGCCTTATCGTGCAAGACTTTCTCGTTCGGCATAATAACGGCAATAGGGCGTGAGTGTTCGGGATCGGCGTGGACCATAACGTTGGCCACAGACTGGACACCACGGTACACAGACTCGAGCTTCTCGAGGGCAATGTATTCACCGCCCTGCATCTTGACGAGATTCTTGACGCGGTCAAAGACTCGAAGGTGGCCCTGAGCATTGAATTCTCCGATATCGCCAGTCTTGAACCAGCCGTCAGGAGTCAGGGCCTTTTCTGTCTCCTCGGGGTTGTTCCAGTATTTAGTCATCACTGGCAAACCCTTGATCCAGATCTCGCCTTGTGGAACCTTGGCTTCAGTTGAGTAGCCCAGCTCAGGAAGTGCAACAAGCTTGACTTCGCAAGCGCAAGGTGTAGGACCAATGGCATCGGGGGAGAACTCAAGTGGGCAGCCCAGAGAGCCATTGGCGCAGGTCTCAGTGAGGCCATAACCAGCCAACATGGGAGCAACGACCAACGAAATGAAGTTCTTTGTACCATCGGAAATACCACTGGCGCCATTCATGGTGAAGCGCATACGACCACCCGTCAGTTCACGGACTTTGCCAAACACGATGCTGTCAAACAAGCTTGCCAGAGGCAGCTTGTTCTTGGAGGCGAACGCCTTCCAGTTGTATGCGCCCCAGAATAGGTTCTTAAGGAGAGGACTGGCAGCCTCGAGCTTGGCTGTGATGCCCTTCCTCACAGTCTCCCAAATTTGGGGGACGCCAACCATGACAGTGGGCTTGAACTCGCGCATATCACCAGCGCAGTTCTTCATTGAGGCATCAGAAAGTGTTCGCGGGTTGCCATATCCAAGAGTTCCTCCAATGTACATAACGAGGTTTTCGAGGGCCATTTCGAAAATATGAGCGAGAGGTAAGAAGGCAAGAATACATTCCTTGTCACTAACGCATTCTTCGACACAGGTGTACAAGCTGGTGACTAAGAAGGATCGAATTAGTAAGATGGTGCAACGTGGCACAAATCAGCTCACCTCCAGCAATTAGAGCTTCGTGGGTGATGCAGGCACCCTTGGGCAGACCAGTGGAACCAGAAGTATACATGATACAGTAAAGGTCGGATGGCTTAGCCGGGTTCGGCTCAACGGGGTTATCTTCACCGAGCTGACGAAGTTCCTCCAGAGTGATGATCTTAAGATCAGGATGATCGGCCCTGAAGGCCTCGAGCTCACCACCCTTGGCGAAGATCGTTCGGTCGTTGACGATGACGGTTTTGACGGAAGACTTCTTGATAGGCTCTGAAGCTGTCTTGAGGAGTTGCGAATCGACATACATGGCGCTACATTCGGTCTGAACGAGAGAGTGCTCGACACCACTGGGACCAAGTGTATCGTAGGCGGTGACAATCGAGATGGACTGTGAGGCAGCTGCGTGGGAAGTAGAGATCCAACCGATGCTTCACGCCGTGGATTCAGAAATCAGTGCTTGGATACAAGGACAGTCAATCAATGCTGTACATACCTGGTGGTACCGAAAAAGTGAAGCTTGTCGTCACTGGTCAAGCCCAGCTTCCGTAGACCGGAGCCGATCTGCAGAACGCGCTCGAGGTACTGTTGGTAGGTCAAGTAATCGAAGCCAGTCAGCTCGAAGTAGGACCACTCCTTCTCAACTTCCTGAATCTCGCCATCGATGTTCTTCTTGACCTTCTTCTTCTCAGTGTGCATGTTGATGAGCTTGCGGGCGCCGACAGCATGATGGTTGGGGTAGAGTCGAGCGCTGCGCTCGACGACCTCGAAGACGGTCCTGGCATCGGGGGCAGGGTAGGTGACGAGGCCGTCCTTGGCCTTGGGGTGACGTCGAGGAATGGTTTCGCCGGGGACCTTCTCGTAGCCAGGAGCTTCGATAGTGAAAGGAGGCTTGTGCACCTGGTGCAGCGGCATCATGCCCGTTGTCCAGTCAGTCATCTTGAATGCGCGGTAGCCACGGAGTAGACGAGGAAGCTGATGAAGGTTGAGGTTGAGGTTGAGGTGATGGTTTAGGTGGAGGAGGACAACTTCACAGAATGGCCTGCGATGACGACAGTGGGGGTTGAGAGTGAGGGTATCGTTGAGAGTGAGGAGAAAAAGGGAAAGAAGGATGAAGGGGGAGACTGGTGGAATTAATGAGAGGAAGGGACGGGAAGCGAAGCCACGGACGGAGACGACGTAGGAGAGAGCAGCGCGGGCGTGGAGAAGGAGATACTGCATCTGGTTGGCACACACTAACTTTTGGCTGCCTTAATATTAACCTAAGCAATTGGAGCAACAGAACACACACACACAGTCACAACGGGAGAGCTAGAGTGAGCAAGCAACCTACGTACGTAGAGGCGCTTGCTGCAGGAGCAGGGAGGTACGTACACTGAATGGTACAGTACCATCCACAGCCCGGGCCAGGTCGAGGTGGAGATCGTACAGGGTTTCAACAGCTCAAAGTACCTCCAAGTATCCTAGGTAAGCTCGGTTGATTCAATGTCCATCTGTCGCGGTTATCTTAGCATCTACCTACCTACTTACTTAGGTAAGTAGGTATTCAAGCACAGGCTTGGCTGAACAAATATTTGCATTGGTTCACTCTTCTCTATATACCTAGGCATGCTTTACCTTGGCTTGCCATACCGAGCTTCCCTTTGTGTCCAGACTGAAAAGAATAGGAGCTACCTAATGCTGGAATACGACAAAGATTTTTTTTGCAGCTGGACTGGATACCTGCTCTACTCTTGAGGCAAAGTCTCTGCGGACAGGGAATCTCAAACAGGACCGAGGAGGGACCTGAAAGATACCTTGTTCAAGATGGAGATCAAAAAGCCGAGCCCTTGACAGACATCAATGATCAAAGTAAGTGGTGGTTCGCGTAAATATAATAAGCCTCGGCGGGATCTGATTCCTACCTAAGCCACAAAGAAAATACTTTCACAGCCTCTTGGGAGTTGAAAGGCTGATGCCACTGAAAAAGAGACAAGTGTCACATAATCTCTCCATACAGACTTTCCACATGAAATCCAGTTCACATGAGAAAAGGTGGTGAATACCTTATGCTGTCGAAATTTAGACCTGCCGAGATATTCGTACATAAATCAAAGTCTTGCAGCAATTTCGGAAAATATAGGTACGCAAGTACAAAAAGATACAGATTGAGGGCAGAGCAGTATACCCCTTCGGGCTTAGCCTGGATAGCTTCAGGGAAGCTCCAAGACGCTAAATCTGCTGGGGAAACAGAGGGCGGGAGGTCTTGATTGCGTCACAAATGGAGTCTTCGAAATTGTGCTGGCAGGTTTGCGACACAAACGACCGAGAAGAAATTCAAGACAGCCCGCCTGCCCGCCCAGTGAATAGAATGGCAAGGCATGAATGGCAAAAAATGGTCGTCATCACTATCAGAGCTCTCGGCTTCTTCGGCGCAACCATTGGTCCAGCGTCATTAATGCTACAGGTGGCAGATCCTGAAGCCAGCGCTCAGTGCTCCCCAGATCCTTGTTGAATCACCGGATCTCGAAAGTCTGTTGCTGGCTTGGCCGTTACGTTGAGGCTTGCCCCATTCCCAGTCTATCCCTCACTATCTGTAACAGCCAGTAGCCGAACCTCTCGCTCGCCGGTACCATCCGGCGAACACTCATTGTCAGCAGCTGTACTCCGTAAGCACTTTGTTATTGTTGTGCCGACTACCGACGTACAAGAATAACATCTTTACACCTTTCCATAGGTAGCCGAAGGAGCAGGACAAGAACAAACAGAGTCCAATATGGCCGTGCCGCGAACGCACTGCAAAGCCAAGATTGACCTCCAACAACCAACATAACCCATCGCATATGTAGAAACAGATCGGTACTTGGACATGTACCTCTACAGTAGGTACTGCTAGGATCAGCGACAGGATGCTGTGCCTTACACTGCTTTTAGCACTATAAACGCCACACTTAAATCATTTTCGCCCTAGGTACGGAGTATGGAGAACTGAAGATGGCATGTCTCCAGCTCAAAGGCCTTCTGACCCAGGGGGGGCCAAAGACACCCATGCAACCCCAAAAAAGTCAATATGTTCCAAAATAAGGGAAAGCTGTCATGTTTTCGAACCAGGCCCCCCAACACTCTGGGCACTTACACAGCGGTTTGCCTCATTGGGAGGCACCGGACATGTCGTTGGGCTGCCAGCGACACCCGTGCCTTGAACGCAATCATGTTTGACAAGAAATGCATGTAGGACCAAAAAAGCCACAGAAACTTCAATCATTTCTTTAATTCCAGATTCATCAAGACGCATATCAGATCCACCGTTAGGACCCCGCTGGCCGGATCTCCCTCCGCTGCTCCCCCGGACTCTTGAATGCTGGACAGAGAAACAGGCTCAGGGAGTGCCTTGCAGATGAGATCAATCGCCGAGTTGACATTGGCTGTGGGCGCTGAGTCTCCTCTCTGATGCTGGTCAATCAGCTGTTTTACGTTCCGCTGACCTAAACCAACCGAGGTGAATGGTTGTTACAGGTCCCGTCGCGTGGCATGTGTCAATGGGCTTGCCCTTAGTTAACCTACAGAGTATGTACAGGTATTTCGTAAAGAACCAACAA
Organism: Fusarium sp. Na10; assembly: GCA_002234255.1. NCBI lineage: Eukaryota > Fungi > Ascomycota > Sordariomycetes > Hypocreales > Nectriaceae > Fusarium > Fusarium sp. Na10. The sequence continues at coordinate 40,419 of NJCS01000047.1, read as the reverse complement.
CTTATGTTTCTGTATATGTATCTACTCCTACTGTACAGGCTTGATATCATTCATGCACTGCCACTCTGGGTTTCTCTTGGCGTCTAAACTTGTGTGCATACAGACGCCACCATTTGGTAGCCAAGCATTTACTAGGTTGCTGCTAGGTTACCCCATAGTCTAGGTATTCAAGCTCGTTCGTAGCCAAGACCTGGCAATGGTCAGGTGTTGTGTACTGGTGAGGGGGGGACGTGACTCTTTAAGAAATATACCTTGTTGAAGACAGTAGTAACTATCTTTTCAGACTATGTACATTACGAGACCTTCAGAATCCCGGCAAACTCAGGATCAGTTTGGGACTGTGAACGTACATATGTATGTACTTGCAGGCCCCACGAGCTGTCACCATAGTCCACCAGTGTAACCCAATCCTTCAATCCTTTAAACTACTATACCTAGCTAGCTGAGATCGAGTGACATGTCCGTCACCGAACGGAACACAGCTCAAGAGGCCGGAAGGTTCCTCTTAGGTAAGAACCCATATGCCCAAGAAGAACAAGAACAAACAATGCCGAGCCTCGGGACCAGCAGCGGAAACACGGCTTTCTTGGTTGAAACCCGAGGAGCCCGCGATAGAAAAGTCAAACTATATGATTATCACCTGAAGCAATTGACCTAACATGAATCAAATATGATACTCGTACTCTATATGGTGAGGGGGATTAGTAGAGCTGGAAGTCTGTAGAAACGTATCAAGGGGCTTGTTGCTTAGGTACTCTTTGGCCTGGACCATTCCATCTGCCAATTTCTGAATCGTCAGTATGTAATTTGGCCATGGTAGATTCCGCTTTGACAAGTCAAGCCTTGTTGAGCCAAGTTAGATGACGGTGGCTGTTGATAGCGACATGAATGAAATGACAAGCAATGCTCTATTTCTGCAGTTGAAAGTCGGTCGTTTTGCCGTTTGATCGAAGAATTTAAAGGCAGATACTTCCATCTTTCAATTACCTATCGATATCACTCCTGAAGGCTGCACGCTGCAGAAATCGAATTCCTGTTCCCTGGACCCTGGATTTAGCGTTGCAGATCTGCAACTGGAGTTCTCTCAAGGGGAAAGGGACTCAGGGGTATCAGCGTCAGCTTCCAATGAGCATCAGCTTCTCTCATGCAATCAATTAGTCTATGCAGCCCGGCAAAAGCTGAACGAACTGCATAATGATAACTCTTCAATCTGGTACTGACAGCTCTCGAAATGATAATAATCACTGCATAGTAAGACTCGGAGAACTCGTAATGATTACCTAGTACGACTCGCTAATCCACGTAGTCAACTAATTACAGCAATCCAATCAATATCTCGCCTACTAGAGACGCGTACCTGTCGTGGCGGGGCTGGCAGATGCTCATTGGCCGCCGTGATTTTGGAATGGCAGTTCAGGGGCATAATGACCCCCAAATTACATTGGAGACGGGGGCTTCACTTGGATATGTACTAACGTAAAGCGAGAGCCTCACCTTTTTGCCTCGTAACTCTATTTGTTTTTCCTCTTCAACGTCGAACCTGTCTCGGATTTCTTGTTCAAGACCCCCAATCTGATTTGTTTAAAAGTGCAACACACTATAGTAAGCATCAGCTCTGCTCACGATGGTGGTACGCAGAAGTGCTGAGCAGTCAAATGCTTGGCTCAAGCCTGTCGAGGATGATGAAGACGAGGGCTTTCTCACTGTGGCCGAAGATGCCGAAGCCAAAGGAATTCTCGATGATGGCAACAGGTCGACGCTCAACTTGACGACGACTGAACTTACTGTGTATATGAACATCCACCGGTAAACTTGCCCTTATCCTTGCTCAATCTCTGCCTGCAGCTCAGAACTGCATGTTCTTGGTGAGCCATTGTATAAGCTCGCCAAGAATCATAACACACCCATCATGAGGAGTCAGCGTGCTAACTCTCCTTGAGTGTAGAGTCCGACGGTTAGTTCTTGCGAGTATCGGTAAGTCTCATCCCAAGTCGTGCATAAACAATGAATTCTAACATGCATCAGATGATCCCTATACTATGGAGCACTTCAGAGATCCCAAGATGAACGCTTTAGTCGTGAGGCCTCTGGTCGAAAGACTTTATAATCCAGATGATATCTCAGTCGGTGAGTTTGAAGCGCAGAGTCTCACCTGGGAGTCTTCTCTGACTCCTCCCCACCAGTTTATTGCTTGTTAGCGAACCGTGTATCCTTCCTAAGAGAGCAGTCTAAGGAGGTTCATCAGAGTGTCAACCAGGCGCGTGCAATTCTATGTGAGCTACTCGCTAGTCGTGTCCTGCGCCGCTTCCATGAGGACAACCCAGGACCACAAGGTCTTTTGCTGCTCTCGCACATCCTCGTTGAGGGCTTCGATCCATTCCAAGGAGCCCCTAGTCACATGGAGCGTCCAGCTAACCGCCCCCAATGGCCTGGAGCTGGTGATGCTTCTGGCTCCGAGAGAAAGGTCACAGCTCTTGAGTTGGCAATTGTCTCTGAAAGCAAGTTCTTCATCAGCTCTGCAGCCTGTCAACGAGCTGTCGATGCAGTCCATAACGGTCAAATCATTTACACGCCCCTTTCATTTATGGATTTCCTTCCGGATCACTATAAACGACGGCCTATCTCTCTTTACGACCCTCGGACGGCACCTCTTCTCAACCACCACCGTCTTATTGTTCCTCGCAACCGAAATCTCATCGAACTTGTTCATTTTGTCATCTTACTGGTGCTCTACGTCATGACCATGATTTCTCGCCATTCTGAGGTCAATATGTGGGAGTTCGCCTTTTGTATTTACACCTTCGGTTGGCTTCTCGAAAAGATGGCTGCTATTATCGAGCATGGATGGGCAGTTCATGCACAGAACCTATGGGCATTTCTTGACATCACTTTCGCATCCATCTTTGGCGCCTATTTCATTCTCCGCATCTACGACTTTCTCCTCGATCAGCTTCACTCTGGCTATGGGCTACCGATTCTTTGTATTGCAGCACCTGTCATGTTGACCCGGGTTGCTTTCAACCTACTGCCGAACAACCTTGTCTTTATCTCTGTTCACGCCATGATGAAGGACTTTACTGTACTGACCTTCCTTGCCACATGGTGCTTTACCGGCTTCCTGCTCGCGCTACAGTGGCTTGTTAGTGCTAGCAACGATGGCGACGAGGAATTCAGCTGGTACGTAGTGGGCAAATGGATGCTCTGGATTTGGTTCGGTCTAGATGGTGAGGGTATTGAGGAGTCGGTGCGCTTCCATATCATTCTTGGTCCCGCGTTGATGATTGCCTTTGCGTTCCTGGGCAACACGCTGTTTCTGACCATTCTCATTGCCATGCTCACAAACACCTTCTCCAAGATCGTGGCCGACGAAACGGCCGAGATCCAGTTCCGACGCGCTGTTTTGACTTTCGAGGGCGTTAAGAGTGATTCCATCTTTGCCTATCCCCCTCCCTTCAATATTTTGGCTCTGATGGTGCTCCTACCCCTGAAGCTTGTCACCACCGCTCGAATCTTCCACATTGTCAACGTGGCCCTTATTCGAACTCTCAATATGCCAACTCTCCTCCTCATTAGCTTTGTGGAGCGGCGCCGTCTTTGGATGCAGTCCAGGCGTGCTTCTGGCAAGCGATCGAAGTGGCAGTTCACATCTCTGTCACCCCATAATGATGTCCAGGCAGTCTTCAAGTCGATTCCGCCAACTGAGATTTCTGACATCATCGATCAACTCGACCCGTTGGGTGAAGTCCCAATTCTTGAGGACGATCTGATGCCTACGATGGCGGGTGACAACCCTCAGTCGAAGCTGAGAAGATGGAGAATGTTGCAACGAGAGGGGCATCGCCGAACAGATGATACGGATGCGTGGAGTAGCTCAAGCAGCATAAAGAACGAGTAGACAATATCGAAGTTACAAGTACAGCATTAATTGCATTGCATTGCACTGGCGAAAGGAGTTTATTTTTGGTCGGTTATATGGGTGGGAGGAGTTTTCCGACTTTTACAGCAAGACAAGAACTATATATAGAAAGAGTAGATGAACTACCTATACCTTGTAATCCGAGATTTTTAAGCTCTTCAACCAGTTCTGCCCCTAAGGTACTTTGCATTTTATGAGAAGGGAAATGGAACAGCTTGGCTTGCGCAGTTTGATGCAAGTCATGAAACATAATAATCATAACAAGAGAGGCCATCTCATACGATCTTTGTTATGAAGATAGGATAGAAATACTTACATCAGCATCGAAACATCCATGTTGCCTATCGAAATCCATCATTGTTTCGCTTCAGGTTAAATAAGTACCTACTACAGTACAAGCAGGAGTGAAGCTGCCCTGTATTTGGAGGACCCACTCAAGCTGTTGGCCCCGCGGTCATGGGTGCTAAGGTAAGGCAAGGTACGGAGTAGAGAAGCCCGAAACTTTTATAGACAAACATCGCCATCACCAACGCGACTATAACAAAGAACAGCAATTGGATACCTTTGAATATATCCCAAACGTTATTAATTACACACACACACACACACACACGATACGATACGGAACGAAGGGAGGCACCTCAAATCTAACTCATCATGGCACACGGCGACGACCAACCGCTGTCTATACGACCATCTCCCGTCGCCGATCGCAAACCTCAGAACATTGCAGAGTTTATTGCTCGCGCCAACGCGCAACCTGGCGGTTTCAGAGCTATAAATGAGGCCAAGCTAAGGGAAGAGCTTGCCCAGGAGGAAGCGGAGTATGGGGATGCGCTGGACAGAGATGTTGATATGGCCGATGGGGACGAAGACGACGACGACGACGACGAGGATGCGCCGAGAGACCTCCAGGAAGTGCGCATGGAAATGCTAAAGAATCTTGAGTATGAAAGCCCGCGTCGGTCCAGAGAATTGGCCGATATATCTATCCTACAACATGATCATAAACTAACATCTCTCCTCAGCGCCGCAGGAAACACAGCCCTTCTTACCCTCGACTTCCTCTCCCTCCTCATCTCGAAACAGAATCCTACACAAGCTGGCGTCACTCTCTCACAAGGCCTACGCGATATGGTTGGCATCGGTACATTGGGCACCGACAGGCTTGATAACCCACCCGTGACTCCAGCCAAAGTACAAGAACAGGAGAACATAGCATTAGGTATGGCACTTACACAGACGAACAAAGCACGGGATGCTGCCGAAGCTGCTAGTGCGTTCTTGGAAAAAGAAGTTACGGTTGAGGGTAAGTACTGGGAGGAGATTACAGCAGTTCAGAAGTCCGGGTGGTCCATATCCAGAGTGCCCCAAGAAAGGCACACACTTGGTGTTCGATTTGGTTTCTCAGAAGGTATGCCTGCATCATTTGACAGGCTTGACAGCGCACGACCGTGCTAACATGGCCAATAGCTGCACCCGAGTACAGGAATAGTCTCGCACCTATGAGGCGAGGCAATGATGGGGCAGTTCAGCTTGATTGTGGCCGGCTGGGAGGAGTATCTGAGCGAGTCGTTGTGACATATGAAAGAGACGGTCAAGCTACCGGTCGCTCTGCTTTACCGGCTGAGACGGCTGCTGACGCTCCCTTGGAAGAGCGTGTTCTTGAAGCCCGAAATACCATCTTCTCACAAGAGCTATGGCACGAACTGACACGCGAAGCTCGCTCCCTTGCAGCATACGATGTCAAGCCATACGACTCCCGCCTCATCTGCGATATTGATCCAGCATCCAAATCAAGGGTCATCTTAGAACTGGTGCCGCTTGGCCCTCTGGCTTCTTCAGATGATGATCTCCCTGATAACCAAATTGCCGAGACGATATCATTTGCGCTGCATACCCTCCTTAGCTACGCTCATCGACAGAACGAGCTCACGAGAACTCGCCCCATTCCGCCTCACATCCCACGATCGAGAGGCCAGCAAACACATGCTCTTCTACGTCCTATAATTGCTCGCCTCATGCACCTCCACAACGTCCAAGTCGTTACCAAGCACATTGGCGTCCTCGTTCAGTCTCTTCAGCGCGCTGGCTTCCCGTCACGTTTCGTCCTCAGCACAACCCCTATTTCTCTCACCGACTCAGATCCCGCGAATCGGGGACCCAACCAACTTGCATCGTCGCAGATCATGATTCGGAATATGCTTCAGCCCATTGAGTTCAACATCAAACTAACCATTCTTCCCAATGTCAGCTTCACTGTCCGCGGCCGGACATTCCTCATGCCTGTTACAGCGACTTATTACTATGTAATCACTCCCCCGAATTCACCTCTTTCGGCTGCATGTGCACCATATCGGGAAGGATATCCAGACGCAAATGCACTGGCCGACTACCTCGGCACTGCTACCACTCGCCTTCTCGTCGAGCACTACCTCGCTATTCTCCCCTCGCCATGGTCCAAAGGCATACAGGGCAATGCAATTCTCAACGCCAAGAACGAGGATTGTCGGATGGTCTTCACAGTCACGGAAGAGCCGGCCCTCCACCTGAAGAGCACGTCCATCATTGACGGGCAACTCGTGTCCCAGGAATGGACATGGTCCGACGACGTTACCAAAATACATGCTCAGGACATCATAGACACCGAGGTTTCCAAACTGACCCTCTAAGACTTGGTCGCCTCCGGCTGAGAGGGTAGGAGACGAAGGCGGACAGGACATACCCAGCTTTTGATGGTGCTCGAGAGCGTTCGTTACACGGGCTGTGGTGTAGTATAGAGACTGGACGTATCTATTTACGAAGCAGCGAGTAGTCTTTGTGTATTCTGGTTCACACCATGCATACAATACAGACACGCCCATTCTCACTCCCCAGCCGGAAACAATGTGATATATACCGAAATCATTTCTCTAACATTTAACATGGTTCATCTACGGATTGTTCGCCTTAGTGCAACATGCACGCCGCCTGCAATCAACAGTGACCAAACATCTGCGAAGCGTTTTCCTTGAGTTCACACTCCAAAATATCCCACGGGGAATCCTTTTCCATATCCCGTTGCTCACATGATCGCATCGAGGAAATTCCTTGGTCGAATTGACGCCGCAAGGTGGTTGTTCGGCTCCCCCGATGTTGAGGTCTCAGCCCTGTAACTGTCATAACTCGTCCACGTCTAAAAAAGCAAGCCGTATCCCGTAATACCGTACAATGCGATAATTGATACCGTAACAGACGGCTTTTGGCCGGAAAACATATATTAGCGGCTGAATCCGAAAAGATTCTTGAGGTCGTTGATGCTAAGACGACCAATCTTGCTGCCTGCAGTCTCGTCCAGTGCAGCCTCCACCATCTCTTTTTTCTGGTTTTGCAATTCTACGATTCGGTCTTCGACAGTCTCCTTGGTCAAAATGCGATACACCTTCACCTCCTGTTGTTGCCCAATTCGATAGGCTCGATCAACTGCCTGCATCTCGATGTATGGATTCCAGAAAGGGTCCATGATTATCACACGAGATGCAGCGGTAAGGTTCAGGCCTGCATTTCCAGCTCGGAGGGAAACTAGCATAACCTTGGTGTCCTTTCGCTCGCGGAAATTCTGAGCTGCAACGTTGCGAAGAGTTGCTGACATTGAACCATCATATCTCTCTGGCTTAGCCATCTTCTCATGTGACATGGCAACCTGTAGCAGATCCAATAGCAGGGTCCACTGAGAAAAGATGATGGTCTTCTCGCCGGTTTCCTCGATCTTCTTGATGAGATTCATGCATTCTGTGACCTTGGCGGCGGGTTCCCAAGTCTTGCGTAGATATCGCATATACTTTTTGAACGCCTCGCGGTTCTTGTAAGCCTCCTTACGCAGTGTCTTAAGCATGGCAGGCTTGACATCCAACGACTTCCCCTTCCCCTTGTCCTTCCGTTTCCCTTTTCCTTTGCTCTGTTTCTTGACCGATACCTTTTCGTCCTCATCCGGAAATTCGTCGTTAACGATGAAACCTTTGAGATTGCCCTTTTTGTCTACCTCATCATCTGACTCGTAGTCTGACTCTGACTCTGTTTCTGAGTCGTCGCCCGCGTCAGATTCATCGGCAGCTGGTTCAGTACTGGATTCTTTCTTGACGGTTTCCGGCATGTGCACCTCACGAAAGGTTTCGTAGGAAAAACACTTGGCAGGGTCGAATTGGCCGCGACAGACAGGGCACTTAGCCCGGCTGCTTTCATTTCCTTCCTGCAAATTAACCGCAGAAGCGCTTTCAACAATCTTAACAAGGCATTCACTGCAGCTATCATGGCCGCAGGGAATAAAAAAGCTGGGGCATTGAACGGCATCATAGCAGATAGGGCATTCGAACCCCTCAACCTCCTTGATCCTATCCACTATAGCTTGATCCAATTCTTTGACCAGCTGTTGTTTTTCTTCATCCGGGATAGACGAAGAGGCGGCCTCGTCGACATCCAGATTGAGATGTGGATGGCAACAAGCCTGGCGCAAGCGAAGCAAGAGAACAAGAATGTTGGAGTAGTTCCTGCTGACCGTCCCCTCACGAAGATATTTGCTGAACTGGACCCTGGCATGCTTCTCAAGCTGCGAATAGAAATCGCGCTCCTCGGGTGACAATTCGGCATAAATGATTTCTTCCGTCTTCTCAGGGAGCACAAGGATAGGCTTACCGTTGAGTTTTGAGCTTTTCTTACGTCGGAGCATGATGGCTTTGAGAAGTGCTTGTAGCTGTTCCATGGCACTGTGTCTGGGGTCTCCTTTGCGGCCAAATAGAACACCGAATCCCTGACTGACTATTAGCGACAAAATGTTATTGAAGGCTGATTGGCATACCTGTTGGAACTTTTCCCATTGCGAGTACGGTTTGATCTTCAGGAACCTGACAAGAGAGTACAGTTCTATGATTCCATTCATCATGGGCGTTCCTGTCAGACACCATCGGTGGATCGAACTCAGTTGGGTGCAAGCTTTGGCACCCTTTGTGTCCTTGTTCTTAATGCATTGTGCCTCGTCAAGAATGACACGGTAAAACTTGGCCTTGGGGTGTAGAAGTGATAGTTTGGAACTGATGGTCATGTCATTCCAGTTGATGACTACTCCCCTTTCTTTATGATCCTCCACGATCTTTTCAACTCGCTTGAACTCTTGTGCCACTGTACCATATGTTGTCAGCACCACGTCGTATCTAAGTAACTCATCAATCGAGGCCTTTTTGCCGTGATGAATATATACTGAGAGCCGGTGTGTTGGTTTGGTCTTCGTAGCAATTTCTTCCTCCCACTGACGTAGGAGAGCCACAGGGGCGACGATGAGGTTTGTCTAACATCTTAGTACACTAACTTGTTTGTCAATCGGAGATACGCACCTTTGGCCTTGTGGGTGCCCGTCGGTCCAAGAGGAGCGAAAGTGTTGAAATGGTCTTGCCAAGACCCATGTCGTCAGCAAGAATACCACCTTTGTTTGTCCCTGATTCCATCTTTTTCATCCAGGCTAGAGCAATGTCCTGATGGGGATACAGGGGTCTCTTCAACCCTTCTGGTGCCTTGCCTAGACCTGCTTTAGGAAGATCCATATCAGCAGAGATATTTTTCAAGAGAGCATCAAGTTCTCCTTGGTCTAGCTGGGGCGTATGGAAACTGTCCGCTTCTCTCGCGAAACTCATCAGCTGAGGGTTTATTGGCCTGCCATCGGCATCTAGCCCGCTCACGAAGTCAAGTCCGCTACTCCATCTGGTCAAATCGGCGAGTCCTGAGAAGTTTGTTGAAGAACCGGGTGAGCTGTAATTGTTAGGCCAGACGCCAGCAGGAGGCGCACCAGGATGACGCCTAGTCAGGTCTGGGTAGTTCATGCCGGAAGCCAGGATTGGACGACCAGAAGGAGTTGGTGGTTGGCGAGTAACAGATCCTGCGAAAATAAGATCGGGGTCGTCCTTGATGGCATTATGGTTTGAGGATGCTGCCACAGGGATGTACTGAGGGGCCATTTGCCTTTGGGGTATGTTGAAAGCTGGCCCGGCGTCTGAGGAATCATCCCAGCGCGCATCATAAGCACCAGGGATCCAAAAGAGGTCGTCATCTGTGTCATCAAGCGGGGTAGAAAGGGCAGGCTGACTGTTCATGAGTCGTGTAAAGGCGTTATTTTGAGAAGATTGTGAGCCTGAAGGTTGATTGGAAGGGCCTTGACTCGAAAGTTGTCTCGCGAGCTGTTGGTCTGCCCATTCCTGCTTTTGTCTCTCTTCCGCCTTGAGCTGTTCAGCGATGAAGTCGGACTCTATGTCATCATCGTCCCTGGTGTTCTTCCGTCAGCAGTGAACGAGACAATAACATTATCAAGCAGCTTTACCCAGTAAGGTCTATGAAGTCAATATGGTCGTCAGCATTGCCGTAGGCCATGTCAGTCGAGAAGGTATGATCTTCTGGGGAAATGCGGCGTGTCTTCGCATGATTGTCATGGAAGGAGAGGCGAGCTGAGTCGGCACCCCTTTTTCGATCAGGTAAACGCCAGACACCGTGTCGTGATGGAGACTGCATGGCTTTTGATGCTTCAGGCTCACCATCCTCTGGAGAAAGGTCAGCTTGGTGCTCTTGGCGGTAGGCCTATAGAGTGATGAAATCAGGGATTGGAAAGCGACACATGAAGTTAAAAGATCCAGTTAGAAGAGCTTGGGTGTTAAAAATATGACATGGGCAATAAAGAAGAAATCACATATAAAATATAGAGTAGTTTTCAAGGGCTTCGTACCTAGAGTTGATGATCTAGGGAATCGATCTTTGGGGACGTGGTGATGAGATTCACCAGCTGCAAGTGATATGTATTAGACAACGAGAAGCAATGCCGCTAGGTTTATGCTGAGGGGTGGAACATACTAGTAGTAGTAGGCTCCTTCTTCAGTTTCAAGGTTTGAAGAAGCTTCTTGAGGCGGACGATCTCCGAGTGAGCCTCTTGTCTCATATCCTCAGCCCCATCATGCGTTGCCTCCGAGAGGGACTCTAAGACAACCTTCTGCACTGTCAGCTCCTCCTGGATCTCCTCGACACTCATGGAGGTTGTGTCAGCCATCTTGTGCTGCAGCCTTGAGAAAGGCGAATGAGACAGCGCACAGGCGCAACGACAGCATTCAAGACCCTCTCGGTCAGCGACAGCGACAGGCCACCGGAGGCAAGGGGCCGCCCATGAATGTTCCAAGGGTACGCAGCAAGACCTCCGGATTGCTTGAGGCGGCAGGGTAGTGGTGACCGGCCTATCAGAATCCCTATCACGATCTCGCGGTACCAATTGTCGCAAGATGAGTCGTGTTAAAGAACGTGATTCTTCGCACGCGCACAAATGAGGATTGCAAGCGGCTGAAGTTTGATGCCGGTTTATTGTAAAGTTTACATTGAATTTTGAGGTGGAGCTCCTTCAGGGACGATTATACCGGGAGTATGGGAAGGAGCTCGCCGCGTCACGCGTTAAGCGATTCACTGGAGTTGAAAGTGGATGGGGGCCTGAGGAGCTAATGCAGGCAGCAACAGCCATTGTACCTATTGTAGTGGGGGAGGGGCAATCATGGATGGCAGGCAGTGCTCCCCCACCTTGAAATGGAATGGATCCCTTGCATGAAATCATTGAATCATTATCAGAGCCTGCCTTAGCGCCGCCTGAACTGAGTTAGGTACCTAGCCTACAGTAGGTAGTCATTTTCAGATGGAGATCTCTCTCTATACGGCATTACAACATAATAAGGAGCCTCACATAAGGCATTTCTTGAGTAAAAGGAATGACTTCAAGGTATTATGACTATACCTACCAACTTACCTTAAACTTGACTAGACACACCTATGCAGGAAGCTGAGAGTGCAACAAATGTTCCTTGGCCGTGTCTCAAATGCCACCACCTCTTTGATGCAGACAAAAGTACATTTTCAAGGGAATAGGCTATGTGAATGAACACCTACCTACTTACCTACATGCAGTGTACACCGCCTCTTGATTAAATGTCCTTATACGTGGCACTCTTGCAAAGAACACAAAGGTCACACAAACAAAGTGCTGCACCAGTGTGAGGTGAGCACAGCATTCCGCCTCATTTTCAAACAGGCAAGGTTGAAAGGAGAAAAAGGAAAGGATATCAGATTTATACCAAATTTGCTTGGACGAATCTCAAGCCTCGCCATGCCCGTCGCAATGTCAAACGCCTTGTGCTCCAGATCATAGCCCCCTTGAACGCCAAAAAATACAAAGAAATATGCACAATATTTCCAACCTGAGGTACCTTGGGTATAGGAGTACCTAAAAGGTATTCACAATTTAATCATCATCGCCAGTGATTTTATGCCAGACTTTCTCCACTTTGTGAGTGAACCAATCCCAAATTCCTTCGTCTTTATCATCGTCATCGTCATCGTCGCCACTGTCGCTATCGCTGTCGCTGTTGCTGTCACTATCACCATCCTTGCCTCCGCTGTCCTTAGACGGGACTGCTGACTTTGGTGGTTTCGCGGGTTTCTTGAGTGAGACTGTCGCCTTGGCGGACTGCGTAGGGGCAACTGGGACCGCAGGTCGTTCAGGCTGGGAAGGCTTTTGAGGCACAGTTGGCCGCTCGGGATGACTTGGCTTCTCCGGCAAAGTTGGGCGAGCCGGCTTCTTGGGGGCGGACGGAGGATCGGCAGGTTCCTCGGGTGTATCTTCGGGCTTATGCACGCCGATAGGCTTCAGGGGAAGCCGTAAAGTTCCGTTGTTGGGGCTGGGCGTCAAACCAACGGAGTCGCACAACATGTTGTACACCTCAATGTTTTCTGGTTATCCAAATCAGTAAGTGAGAAGGAAAAGCATGCTCTCAGAAATCAACTTACGGAAAACTTCGATCTGGCTGTTCGCTGGGTGGGGGAATGCAGGGCCACGGGCAATGAAAATGGCCCTCATAAGCGGATGCTCATGGTCATAGCCATGAAGGCCCCGCGGATGATATATGAGATTCTTCTTCTTTCCTTCTTCAACATTGAACTCGTCTTTAGTTACAATGGCCCATCCTGTCTCAGGAACAACCCACAACGGGGCGATGCGGTGATGCTTGGAGAAGTGATATCGCTCGGGCATGTCGACATCACGAAGATAGACTTCAAAGTTGGGGTTTGACTTTGACTTCTCCTTGAGCTCATCATAAAGTCCTTTCAGGTCGTCGGGATTCTTGGGACGAAGACCGTAGAGCGGCCAGCCATCGATATGTTCAATCTTGTCAGTATCGATGAGGTCTTCGAGCTGGATTAGTCTTGAGATATCTGTGGTTGCCATACCGTGATCGGAGACGACAATCACATTGACAATGTCGGTCAAGTTGCGTTGCTCAAGACCATGGAAGACCTGTCCCAGCATGCTGTCCACATTGCTGATGGTTTGGCGGATCTCGGTGGAGTTGGGACCGAATTTATGACCATCACTATCGACATGAGGAACGTAAGCGGCAATCAATTGTGGTCGCATGTTGCCAGTGTCCACTGTCTTGTCCTCAAAGCCCGGCATATCAAGAAACTCCATGATTCTGGCGACCTTGTTCTCAAGTGTTTCCTTTCCATTGAATTTATCCATCAAGCTTGGTTCGGTGTGAAGGACATGTGCCTCGCTTCCTGGCCACATATGGACGGCACTCCGGACCCCTTGCTTCTCTGCTGTAACCCAGAAAGGCTCTCCTCCCCACCACTTTGGGTCAAGACTCTGGCCAGGATGGGTGTAGTAGAATTGCGATTGCATGTCAGGATCCCAGAAGGTATTGCTGACGATGCCATGGCTTTCGGGATATAGGCCTGTCGCAAGAGTGTAATGGTTCGGAAAGGTGACTGATGGAAAAGACGGATGCATCCATTTCGGCGACACTCCCTTAGCAACGAACGAGTTCAAGGTAGGTGTCAATCCACGTTGGAGGAAGTCGGCGCGGAAACCATCCAGGCTGATGATGAGGGACGTGGGCGCGAAGAGGGCGGTTCCATTGCTGACCAGGGGTTGGTTCGCTTTGGTGAATCTGTTCCTGCGATTCTTGGATAGCTTCCAGGCTAATAGAATCAAGATCGCGAAGCCTATGGCGATCAGGGAGTGAATGAAGACCCACCGGCGCCAGCTGCGACGTCGCTGGGCCTTTGCTTCGGCAATCATATTTAGATGATGTCGATCCAATTCGTCACTATCATCCCTCTCGCTACTCTCGCCAGTTGAGCTTCCTTCTTTCATACCTCCCTCTTCCATCTCGTACATCAACTCTCCATCCTCTCCATGTTGAGCATGCTCCACAAGTTTTTCTCGCTTCTTCTGCCTCCGTTGGCGTCGAGTCTTTCGCTTCTCAATCACAATATTTTCTGCCGAACTGTTGATAGAGCGATTTCCTGAACTGCTTCCTCGACGACCAAACATTTTGCCTATATTGGGTACTGCGAGTCCTGAGCCACGGCGCTCCCGTTCTTTCTTTTGTCGCGAATCGGTAACAAGTCGGTCGATATCTTCCTCTTCCATCAACACGATACGATCATGAGCACGCAATTCTCTACTGTTTCTCGCGCGCGAGATAAGTTCGTCATCGTCGGTATCAGTATCTTGATCGCTGCGGGAGTGAAGAGACGAAGCATCGTCGTCGTATGCGATAGGAGAGAGGAACGAGGCATTGTCGCGATCCTCCCTAGAAGGATTCGTATTTAAGTTGTGGAAGGACATGATGACTTGACGTCGAGATGTCTCTCAGGAACATGAAATGTCCTCGCATCTGCTACGTCGCCGCTGTCGCATTTATTAGGGAATTTCTATTTAAGGGGACGTAAGACATGGTTAGACCCTTGGATAAGCCATGTTCAATGCCGCGAATGAGACCGGGGGTAACTTCCACCGGCTCCGTTTTCGACCCACAATCGATATCAATGGTGCGATGGTGTTGATTTGATGTTTTGATTGGTGGGTTCTACTACGTACAGCCTTTGGATTTTGAATCAGATAAATGGCTGAATGTTCGGCCCTTCCAAGCCTCAATCAATCATTGATGACCCTTGAAACATGTTAACAACAGGAGACACATGTCACTCATTCTCATTGATTGATAGCCACGTATTGACAGCGCCACAGAGTTAACGGACACCTTGTTGGCAAGTTTCGTCCCCCCGAATTCATATGGCTCCATCTAGCTGCATCTTAGTCCAAACACTAAAAATAGTGGCACCCTGTGCCTGTGATCACTGATGGACAGACCCAAAGATTGACAGGCAAAAGAAAAAGTTTGCGGTTTGTGTGGATCGAACACACGACCTTCAGATATCGAATCCTGAAGTTTAACTTCAGTCTGACGCTCTCCCAACTGAGCTAAACCCGCTGTTGCTTGTATATGTCGTAAGTAGTGCATTTGATGTTTGACTCCCGATATCAAATCCAGAACTAGTCCATCAAAGAGGGTGAGGAACATTTCATCATCATTGGGATATTGCCACGGTCAAGGGATACCTAAACTGTGGGTTTGAAGTCATACTCAAAAGACTATTTCTTAACGCTTGTCTTGCCCTGTATTTATTATCATCCAACGCCTGAGCTTGGCTGAACCTTGATTGACCTTCTATAATTTCCCACCTTTGCTTCCAAACCAACCCTCAGCCTCATCTTGTCCCAATAAACTTGAAATCATAATCCTCCCAAAGACATCTATATCATCTGCCTTTGCCTCGGCGAGGACGCCATTGAAGATGGCATTTGTCACCACATGGTGGTCCTTATCTCGCCACGCTTCAGCAAATTCCAATGGGGTCGCAGCATTCCATAAATATGCAGACAGTGTCCATGAGTGGCATAGACCAAGCCTTCCATCACACTGGAGCATTTTGCAGCCGGACATTATACGATATGTCTGTACAAGATAGAATGAGAACAAGAGAGTCCGGCGTAGTGACTCCTGGAGTATCCAATCTTGCCAGAAAGCCTTTGTCGGGGCTATAGGGTATAGCGGAAGCGTGTCAGGTGTACCCTGGATGTCAAACTGTGCATAGGAGAACAATGACATCGCTGAAGTTTCTAAGGCTGGAATGATTCGTTCTGCTGATGTACGAGCACCTATGTCGCCGTCGTAGAGCCTTATTATCTGGTAAAGGATGAGAGCCTGGGCATGAGCTAGACAGTCCAGGGGCGTTATTAGTGGCGGCGCTGAGAGTAGGTCGTTGACACGAGATTCTATGCTACGAAATATGATGGGAGAATTGACGCGGTTCTTGGCTAGATATAACGCACAAGAGGAGTGGGCATCTGCGTTTATGTTAGTGAGCGCAGACGGCAGTTGAGCTCTGATCTTCACCCTGCATAGAACGAGGCATGGCATCTTTATAAAGGAGTGGATGACACCACGGTGTTTGATTCTCAAGAACCATCTTCTTTGGAGCTTCTTTGATCTCATCAACAGCCCACTGAAGCCGATTCAAGATATGTGCTGAGACATTGCCAAAATCTTGTGTTGACGGGCCAGTTAATGCCAAAGGCTGTTGAGCAAGTTCTAGTGCCACATCTTCTAGTGGAATATCAAACGTATCCAGTCCATTGGAGCTTGCATCAATTCTTGAGATGATGGTGTTGAAATCTTCAATGATGGACTCGCTGATAGGAAAGCTGCCAGAAACTTGAGGGGACGTTTCAACACTCAACAGAGAGTGTGGTTCTGTCTCTGGCGATTCAGACTGAGGGGTCAACTGTCCTCGTATCGTTCTTGTGGGATACTGGCAAGATATCTGCCTCTGAGAGCATCGGAGACATGCGGGTAGAGCAAAGTCGCAACGCCGCTTCGCTTTGGTGCAAGCAGTACAGGACTTCCGCCGACTTGGAGGGTTGCGGCGTTCTCGAGCGGTAAGAGACATATTAGAAAAGAAAAGCTGCAGTAGTTCACCAGTGCGCGGAAGTGAAACTAGTAATACTAATGATTATGATGTTGATGAAAGGATCGGGAAAAGTGGGACAGGGCGGAATTCCGCCCGGCGCATCTCCGGCGACGGGATGAAGTGCTATGTACTCTATGAGATAGAAGAGTTACCCCAAATCAGTCCGCGGGTATCTTCTATATAGCGAGGGCCTATGGCACTTCAGAGAGATTAAATAGTAGACCTTACATATCATCTGCACGCTACCTAGCTAAATCTATACACCCTGGACATCACATACACACTGTTTAACAACTTGGAAATGCCTACTCCTCAAATATTCGTCTCAGGCGCAACAGGTTGTCAGGGAGGCTCTGTCGCTCGCTACCTGCGATCCAAGGACATCGCCGTCCACGCCCTTGCCCGCGATCCTAAGTCTAATAAGGCAAAAGCTCTTGAGACTATTGGGGTCAAGCTTATTCCTGGAGACTATGACGACAAAGCGGCTCTCAGAGAGGCCATGAAGGGCTGTACAGGCCTCTTTCTTGTCCTTATGCCCGACTTCACAGACCTCACTGCTGAGAGGCGATGGGCAACCAACGTCTTGAAGAGTGGCAAAGAAGCTGGCGTCAAGCATGCCATCTTCTCAAGCGGCTTCAGCGCGGGCAATCCCAACCAACTGGCTGCCATGGAGCCAGGAAGCTTCCTTGATATAATCATGCGAAATAAGCATGCAATTGAGAACCAGACTCGTAGTGCAGGCTTCGAGCACTGGACAATCTTGCGCCCGGGAGCTTTCATGGCCAACTATGTCGAACCTTTTGTCAGAATGTATCCCGGCCTCGTTGACAAAGGAGTCTTCGCAACTGCTATGACACGCAACACTGTTCTCCCCTTGACTGATACCGTCACTATCGGAAGGTTTGGTGGCGAAGCATTTCTGCACCCAACCAAGTTTCATGGAAAGGAGATCACATATGCCGATGAGTGGATTGAAGTGGAAACCATCTTACAGAAGCTCTCCCGAGCCGTGGGAAGGGATCTCAAGGGAGAGTACCTTTCTGATGAAGAGATAATGGAACAGAAAGCCACCAACCCTTTCATAGCTGGTCAACTTGTCATGAGAGACATGGCCAAGCTTGCGACCAAGGAAGAAGTTGAAGTATGGGGAATCCCGCTGAGCACATTCGATGAGTTCCTTGAACGGGAGACACAGTCGCTCCATGAAACATACCACAAGGCATCTTGAATGGCACGAGCACCTGAAATCCCATGAGCGGCTGATTTGATGGCATAGGAGATTGACTCTGTGAGAATGTATATGTCGATGATATTAAATCGTTGAAATGGTGATGGAACATGCGACAAATTATAGCACCAGCCAAATATCTACGTGAAATAAGTGTGCACTACTCCTACTCTGAGACATATATATTATCTTGTCGGAAAGGACAGACAACTGTGAGTTTGTATTTAATTGTGTGTGACACCTCGACTCTGCCATTATAGCTCGGAGATCTTCTTATGGCACGCCCCAGTCCAAGTTAGATAGATAATACTCAAAAGCCTGCCCACAGGCTGTCAACCGATATGCGCCGTCACCGTGAAAACGCCCCCAAAATGCCACAAGCATCCGTTAAACCCTAGTTGAGCGTGTATTGGCAAGAATGTCGTAAGTCTCAGCCCCTTGGACTAAGAAAATATGATTACCCAGCACGGAATTATCACTGTGCTACCCCGATAGCTCCTGGAGCTTCACGCTGACCCACGCCCACTTCAGCGATGTGGGCCGCACCCTTACTGTTCGTGTCGTGTGGTAGGACAGGTTCCTCGGTGCCGGGGCTCGTGTCGCCTGTCGCGTTCTCCTGTTGTGTGTAGCTTCTATTGCCACCAGCCGAACTTCCTGCAGCACTGCTTGATTCGCCAATACCTCCTACTGCCCAGTCTCCTCGAGATTGCCGCGCCGAGGCTGACGCTGGATAAATCCCGTCAGAGTCATATAGAGTGCTTCCTCTCATTGCTGGGTTTTGTGGCCACCCCAAAGGCATGCTAGACACTCGACGATGTTGCGCTTGACTTTGATTGGTAACCCCGGCAGGCGCATCGTTTGCAACAGGGATCTTGGTGTTTTCTTGGGAGCTGGCATTGCTTGATGTCGCAAAGACCGCAGCATTCTTTTCGTTGATGTCCTTCTTGTCTTTCTTATGCCCAAAGGCCGCGGCTGCGCCCCCACCAGCAGCCAAAGCGGCAACAGCAGCAGCGGCTGAAGATCCAAAACTCCGAAACTGATCAACGGGACCACTGTCTGACGTTTCGTCAAAGAATATCCAGAACATGCCAGCAAGGAGGCCGGCAAGAATCAAAATGGTAACAATGGCGGCACCAGCCTTATCACCGGCAGGCAAAGGTTTATAATCCAAATCAGGGGTCGTTCGCCCAACATCTTCGGCACCACCGCCAGGATTGGCTTTGCTTGTTCCTCCAGTGTCCTTCGTTAACGGAGCCGGTCGATCCTGGATCATGCAGGCAAGAGTAACTTCCAATGCGGCCATTTGTTGACCAATGGTGACTTCGCCCTCAAACTTGTCCTTGGTCCAGTAGAGACTACACATTCGATTGTTATCACCTCCCGTACACTTGTCCGTGGCTGCAACAGCGGAAGCACGCAAAAGGGGCATGATAGTGTCGCGGGTATGGGGGGCCCATTGTGTAGTAACAGCAAGCCAGCAGCTCAGATATGCCTTGAAAGACTTCTGGTCGAGGTTGCAAAGTTTCACGGGCTCACAAGCTACCTCTGTCATGATGTTCTTTTCAGGCCCTGAGAAAAAGACTTTGGCACCCACGAGAAGATTGTCGAGGCGATCCTTCCAAACCTGGCTTTCGGTAAAGTTGTACATGGCAGCGGCACCGAGAATCATACCGCCCGCGTTGTAAGAGAATTGATAGGGGACGAGTTTCGTGCAGTTATTGCCGATATGAGCACCGTCATAAACGTACCAGCTCTTGGGGTCAATGAACTCGACTGATTCCATCCAGTCCCATGTTTTATCTGCCCAGTCGGCATAACTGCTATTGCCAGTGAAGAGAGCGAGGCGGGCACCTAGAGCAAAGAAACAAGCCTGAGAAATCGAATTCTTGTAGTCGTAACCCCTATTCCACTACAATCGGTTGTTAGTCCATGAGTATCAATTTCGACTGATGATGATAAAACATTTGACGCTAGGCACCCCAGCGACGCCACGAAGATTTGACAGGTGATGATGGCGCAAGTCTCAAACTTGACATAATTGGATCACTGACCTGAAAGATCTGCCATCTCAAACCGCCATTGCAATGCTCTGTATCCCAACGAGCTGCCTGGGTATTGAAGACGGCTTGTGCAAGTCCAAGCCATTGTGGCTGGTCTTCTGCAGGATGGGGGAAGTTGAACTCGGCAGCCGACATGACAGTAAGTGCCCAGAATCCCTGATCATCGTTTCCTTCGGTTCTTGTCTGGTTAATAGGCATATAATCGTCGTGATCGCCAACCTGGAAAAGAAGTGCCTGTTTGGTGATTTCGACATATTGAGAATCGCCAGTATATGCCCAATAATCGACAAGTGTTCCCATAAAGGCGCCAGCGTACCACCCTGGCAGGAATTATTAGTATCAACAGATGGAGCAGTATCGACTTGGGGAATGCGTTCGTACAGTAATAAGGATCAGGTAGTAGACCTGGTGTTTGTCCGGGTTCGTCGCCATGATACATGCCAACCATATCCTTGGCGATTGATTTGGCAATCGATTTAATCGAACCTGAATCGAGTTTCCATGTCAGAATGCGCGGTATCGGGAGGACAAAGTACCAAGCAAGCGGCTCGGCAACTGTTTCACGGTGTAACTCACTCGTCGAATTAGGGTCCAGTTGGTAGGCCAAGGAAAAGCGATTGAGCGTCAGTAGCAGGGCAGCTATGATGCCGCCTGCACCGAGCCTTGGCTCCGATCTCGATGTTGACGGGAAGCGCATGTCGACGATGAAGCGAGAGCGACGATAAGCTCAAAGACGACAACGATGATACGCGTCGAGCTTCATGAGGATGCAAAGATAAAAAGAGAAAGAAACGAGCGAAAGGATGACGATGAGAAGTGGAGAGAGACAGAGAGAGACAGGCGTGGGCGAAGGTTAAGGTACCTGCGAATGAATGAGTGAGTGCCCTGGATACGGGGATTGGGATGGCAGTCCGGGGTGGCTAGGAACCTAAGAATGGTAGGAACCTCGACAAAGGAGCAGGGGTTAGGCATTAGAAGCGGGATTACCTTAAGGTACTAAGGTAGAGCTAAAGTCAGTTTAGGTGCACAAAGTACTTACCTAGTCCTTTTTTTTGGTGGTGTTTTTTTAACCTCTGTTTATTATAAGGTCACAAAGGATGGAAACTTTAAAAGTTGGAGGTCGGGCACTTGATCAAGGACGGCAATCAAATCAATTGGGGCTGACAAAAGAATATCGGGAGATGATATGATATAACTATTTGCCAGTCATTGGATGCTTCCTTGTACAAGAGGCTGAGCAAATGGCAGTAAATTACCCTCGTGTAGCAATTCGAGGTAGTTACATCTTCGGCCTAAGTACAGAGTACAGCACCTCCAATTAATCATAAAAGTAACCTTTTTTTATAGCTATGGAGATGCGAGGAGGAAATGTCACTGACTAACTGTTCTGGATAACATTTGGATGTTTCACCCCTCGAAATATCGTTGAATGAAATGATGAATGCATACCACTCACTCATCCAACTCGTATCGGGCACCTCGGATATACATACATACCATCCAACCGCATCATTGTCAGCAGCTCACAGCTGCACAACTCCCCTCCGACCCGCCATCCCCAAGTCCAAGCTAGCCTCTTATGTGTAGAGATTTGCCAATACGAGCAGGCGAGGACCTGGAACGGCCGCCCTAAACTCCACCCTCTGCAAGCTCTAAGGCTCCGTCGATTGCGGCCGAGTTAGCGTGAGGGATCCAGATGTGATGGACCAAGTCCAGTTTGTATGTATCTGAATGGTGTGTACAGTACATTCCTATCTAGTTACATACCTCTTGAAAAAGAATATCACAATGTGAAGAGCAACCAAGTCTCGGTAGCACGGCAGCCAAGAATATGTGTATGAGGGGTTTTGTGGTTGACCCAGTAAATAAATTTATTACAACAGTTCAGGTCATACAAGACAAGAATTTGGGGCCAAGCCCGTCGCTTGATTACGCTCAATAAATAATCCCTGGTCGGTCCTTGCTCGGCTGACATTTGTTATCGAGATTCTCGTGTTCACCTTGATATCCCACTTCATCATGTTGATTGTATAGCATTTTGGCATGGCCTAACTACTAAAGTACCTAACCTCAATACATTTGGGAAGGGTTAAGTTGGTAGCTGATTGATCTACTTCTCTTTTGTTTTGAGGGTTAGTGTATCGATTCTCCGTGAACCCGCCGAGTCTGACAAACCATGGACCCATCGCAAACCAGGTCAATCCATGGGAGCATTGATATTGACTGACTACCTTATGTATCTCCAAGTGACCAAGGTTCCAGACTCTCGAGAACAGGCATTTTGGTGTTCGTGGAACCAACCATCAAAGCACTCGTTCCCCGGAAATGGTCGATTGAGATACTAATCAACGGTTCCGTCTTTGTTCATAGCCGAGACGAACTGAATGAAACACTACAGAGGTTCATATCACAAACACACTCTCTTATTCAACCGGTGTTCTCCTCGTTACACTAACCGCAAACACCTCCCTTTTGTTCAACTGTCATAGACTATAGACGCCAGTGTTGCCGATTGTCTCATGTTCAAAGCACAAACGGTACTACTTGTTGCACTTCTTCTCCTCCCTCTCATACTCAACGGCAATTGTAATGTATCGTCTTATTCTATTAATCATTTTGAGTCCGAACCCAACTCCATTGCTGGTTTCATGCTCAGGGTACCTCATTCAAGAAGCTTCTGAGCCAGTCGTTTGCTCAACAAGCCTCTTCTGGTCGTTTGTGCTGACCATTCTACTCAGTGGATGCCCCGTCTCACAGCGTGTCCCAAGTATCATCATCAGACTCTACTGGTTCATCCTCGCTGGAGTCGCCCGCATATGTAAACTCCCGAAACAGTGCAATGCCCTCAAACCTGTCAGACAGGCTCTCCACACTTGCTTCTTCGGGATCCGTCATGGCAAGATTTAGATCAGCCATGAAAGTCGCCCGTCTATCTTCCGACGGACTAGTCAGCCTGTTCTCCTCAAATTGTACCATTAGTCTTCGTGCTTCGTCCGCGGATAGATCGCCTTGCTCAAGCGCCATGGACAATATGCTACGACCGATGGCTTCGGCAAATCGGAATGCTCGTCGTAGTTCTCCGTAGCTTTCGACACAAAAGAATAGGTAAAAACGCCAGGCAGGATCCTTTATATCTCCTAGGATTGCATTGGCGATGTGGATCAGAGCAGTATGCCACAACATCGTGTAAGATGAACATGCATATTTTTCTCGGTATACCACCACAAGACGCTCGAGCTGATTCACGGATGCCTTGTATGCAGCGTCAGGCGAGCTGCGCCTGCAGGGAAATGTCTTCAGTCGCAGTGGTTTCTGTGAGTCCCTTGCACGAACTGTAATGGGCGAAGGACACACAGAATAGCGAGATGGAGCCAGATACTGCCATTCGATTAGCTTGAACAGAGGGACTATACTTGGGAAGAGGCGAGAAAGTGAAAACGTACTGAAACACCGAAACATGATGCGGGCTCTGCTCTGGACGCACCATAGAAGGAGGCAGTGTTCTGCCCGAGCTATTAACTCTCGATATTTGTATTCCGGAAAGGCGAGTGTAATGTGACTGCTGAGGCTTTCGCGCAGGAAAGGCTGATCACGATAGTATTTCAATGTCACTTCGTGCATTATTCTCCAAAACCGACATGTAATCGGAAACGTATCACCCATATACGTCTGCTCAAGTCTCTGCTGACGAGACTCGGGACTGGGCTGAAAAGGGTCATGCCATTCATGTCCTGGTATTGGGACTATAGGGAGGTGCTCGGGATACGAGAGGCCAGGTTGTTGAGAGAACAAAGTCATAAGCCTGAGGATGTTAACATCGCATCTTGTCCGAGATCTCGACTTTCTGAACCCACACTATCCAGTTAAAAGCCCCCCAAGTAGCATACGATGCCGCGCTTTGTAGCTCGGAGCTCACTTGCTTTGCTTTCGAGATCGCAACGCTTTGCTCGACGCCAAAAAGCCCCATGCGAGCCTCCAGGGCATTCACTTCAGACACACATGTCAAGACGTAGTGATCTTTTCCATTACACAGATATGCTAAGCCCAGCAGTTGTGTTGCAGTAAGATTCAGCAGAGAATCTGTCGACTTTTCGAGGGATCAGCATTTTTCGGCCTCTTCACAAAACTGTGATATGAATGACTGAACAGTACCTAGAGTCCACCGAACTGTACATTTGCTATTCTTTTCTCAGCGAGGCTAGTTGAGCACCACACTACTTCTGGACCATTTACTCAGCTCCAGTTCATGGTGGTACTGACCAGTAATTTAATGCAGTATTTGGTTCGGCATGGACCAGATCTTCCATAAACAAGGTAGGATCAAAGGGGCCCAATAAGGGGTGGTCAGTCTCCAGATATAGTGATATGACCTTTGCTGCCAAGTTGGAGGCGATTGGTACAGAGGTCCAAAGCCCAATATTCAGTTCTTCTAGTCGTTCATCACATGAGCTCAGGGTGCTGCCAGGCTCTAGGTAGGATCATGGGCTGGGAACGGGTTCGGGTCACTGTTGGTTACCAGAGCGTGTTTGTCGTTCTGTGTGCTTGACGATGTCCGGCTGGCGTTCAAGAACTTCCTGTTAAATGTCAGTAAAAGTTGGTGGTAACTCGGCTTTGTCGCCGGATAACGAGTGGCCATCCAGCCAGCTTATTTCAAGTGCGAGGGTGCTCAGGGGAGCGTTCACAGTCACTGATGCTTTTTGTTATCTGCGGTTGGATTATCGACACGGCTGTATCGATATCTGCGTGGCTTCGTACGACACGTAGAATATCAATGGCCTGGAACTCGGGTACTTTCTTCAAAATATCAAACAGCCCCAGAGAATCTGCTCTGTTTCCTTACTCGTCTGGCCTGGACTTCGAGCCTCGGCGTAGGTACATGGCTCCTTTTCGCCGCGTCGTCGACAAGCCTCGCACCTGGGCTTTCTTCCATCGCACTATTTGACAAATTGTGCTAAAAGGGACAAATGGGCTGCCACTTTTCTCGAGAAGCTTACACGAATCTTCCTCTTACGGCACGAGTTGCATGCTAGCTGTGTTCCGATTCGTTGTCGCTTCAAAGGTTCATCGCTTGAGGACTGTGGAGTCGAGGAAGATCCTGATGGCTGAGAGTTGGGAGGGATAGGGAGTGGTTGGCGATACCTTTTGGACATTGCTTGGCCTCGTGATACTACTGGCAAGGGGACCGTCACAGACAGTACCCAAGTGGTATCACAGTTGGCTGGAAGCAAGGGATCGGATAAGATATTCAGTAGCGAGTAATCTCTGCGTTACACGGGTTTTCGTTCGCGTGTTCCATCATTCAAATAAGTGAAGGTTAGAAGTGCTATGTTAAGTACCTAGTTAAGGAATGTGTGCACACAAATACACGAGACTTCTCAACCAATTTGTGTGTCTCTAACCCAATCAACTTAACGCTGCTACCATTCACTTCCCAAACAATTTGCCAATGATCAGAGTCCTATATGCCATCTTCGTACAATTGTACTGTAGCTCAATTCAACTGCGGAGGGACACAATCGAGGTCGGAGTGAGATCCGGCTCAAATGATTGGCTATAGCTCACGAACCAAAGCTGCATTAAGGCTCGGCTTGACGAAATAATTAGACCTTGTTATGTCCAACCCAATATGATGATATCCATACATACCTACATAGGGTGACGTATACTTCTGTGACAGATACTCGTTCCCTAATTTATTGTTGATGACTTGAAGTCTGAGTCGCCACGAGAATGAGATATAAGTATATAGATCTCTGTTTAGTTGAGCTTCAAATTCCTTCTCCTCTTCTCGCGTCTTCCACAAATTAGTGAAGTATTGGAGCCCGGCCTCGACTATAAGCTGTTTGTGTTACATCAGCCAGATCGAATCGATGTTTCGATCGAAACCTGTCATCTGAACAACCCCTGTTGTCAGTTTCTATGAGCTGCATGATCTGAAATTCTGGAAGCCTCTTCCATCATGATGATGACAGAACGACCGCTTCCCCCATATTTATACCCTTATATCCAGGTCCCATTAGCTCGGCGTTTCAATGAGATCTACTAAATTGAGAAAGAATGTTTCCCGTTCAGCAAATCATGCTTCAAGGGTGCTTGCCGTTCTGTTCTACTCGTGCCTATGCGAAGATTAGGTGCGATTATAGATCGTGTGACAGAACATCATGGATAACGGCGCCGATGCCTTCTCGATTGTATGGGCAGTAGAGCAAGACGTATTCACCAAGAAATAGAGTACTGACAGCACTTATCTACCCCTGGCTTCAAGTTGACTGGTATCGATTGGTGTTGATGTTGGGTGAGGCTCAATGTAGTCTCTCGTTGGCACTATGCTGAAAGCCATATGTGATACATCCAACATAGACCTGAAGGTTTCATGATGGGTTTCATGACAATGCAACGGAGTGTTTCCGTGGACGGCTTTCAGCAACCACTCTGAGAATCTGTGACTGTCATTGTTCCTAGGTGTGATACCTATGTCAGTCCACTATGATACCGGCTTCTTTGTTGCAGCAAGTCTCTCTGGTGAAATATTCAGCACTGATACAAGTTATACCTCCCTCGTTACATGTGTTTCCATGGAAGTGCATGAATGGGCTGTTTTCGATTGAATCGGATGTGGCGCTGTTGCTGAGGTGAGCCGTGGCTGATTGTGGCTGTCCGTAGAAGCGAATACGAGCAGCATCCACGCTTACTGAAAAGGGACGACTTGGGTTACAGCATCACATGAGTCTGTCATCACCAGTTCCATGGATAACCCTTTTAGGCATTGCGTACCGCGACTCAAAGCAACAGGAGGAACGTATCACTGCGCGAATACTTTACAGTGGAACTACTCTCGGTAAGTGCGAACAATGAATTGAAAGCCTTTGCAGTAGGACAGGTCATGATGTTTGCTACATACAGCACTTTTCATAGGTACAAGGCAGGCTATTGACCGTCATGGCCAAAAATAGAACCGTAGAATGGACGAACCACCTCCGTACCCAACCAACCAACCAAATGAACCCCGATAAACTGAAAAGGACAAAGACTCTTGATTGCCAAAGCGTAAGTTATGTTATCCGTAGGCCTTCGAATCATGTAGAAGTACCTAGGTAGGTTCTTGGCCACGACGCCAATCGCGCACGTTAAAGCAACCACAGCTCGCCCCGAGCCCCCCGGGGCCTCGTCACCCAGCAGCGCCCCAAAACCAGCTCCGCCCTAGGTTCATCTGCAACCTGGTCACTCACTACTTGTTTCGCCTGGGCCAGCGCAGCGTCTCACAATCAACTTCCCTCTTCCAACCTCTCGCTACGCCAACCTCCTCCTTTCGAATATCACAACGACACGACACGACAGCACTGTAATCGCGAACTTGTTCTCCTGCACTTTTCAACCTTTTGCGCTATTCCGACCGATACCCTTTTGTTATTCCCTAGCGACTTGAACATCTCCAAACCACAGCCAAAATGCCTGAGCAGGAAGCCCCCTACGACCCTTACATCCCCAGCGGCCAAGCTGGAGCCCAACAACAGGGCGCTGGCGGCAATGCCAGGACGCAGGCGCTACAAGCTGTAAGTTTGTTTTGATGTTTTTCGTGATGCGCTGGTGTTTTTCGGATGCTTATGGGTTGCGACACACGGCGACGAGGCTGTTTGGCGACGGATGACGCCTCCTTTTGGTAATTCGCAAAGGATTTGCGATAGAATCGCAATTTTTCAAAGAACCATCAACCGGCCACCGGCAAA
Organism: Fusarium sp. Na10; assembly: GCA_002234255.1. NCBI lineage: Eukaryota > Fungi > Ascomycota > Sordariomycetes > Hypocreales > Nectriaceae > Fusarium > Fusarium sp. Na10. The sequence goes on along the minus strand of NJCS01000047.1, from coordinate 12,621 downwards.
TCATGCGATAATGGCCTAAGAGTAATTACGCAGAATCATGATATCCGTTCCGAGCAACCCGACCAAACGCCACTTGCCTCAGTATTCCAATGCTTGATGAGTTTTCGTAACATTGTGGCCATCAGCCATCAGGCGACGCCAGCGTCCAATCCACGCCGCACCTCAACATCACCAGCGCTGCAATGTCTCCAGTGTTGGATATGAACTAATACAGTCGGCAGCAAATCGATGATACCGTGGGTGTGATGCGTGACAACATCAACAAGGTTTCTCAACGTGGTGAGCGCCTCGATGCTCTTCAGGATAAGACCGACAACTTGGCCGTCTCGGCACAAGGTTTTCGTCGAGGAGCCAACAGAGTCCGCAAGCAGATGTGGTGGAAGGATATGAAGATGCGAATGTGTCTGATTATCGGTATCATCATTCTACTGGTCATCATCATTGTCCCCTCTGGTATGTCTTCGATCTGTCAAAGCTGTGTTGTTGAATACCTTGCTAATCCTCCCCAGTTGTGGCTACTCGTTAATAGCCCAATCATCTGTTTGGGTACCACTTGGTCCTTACGATACACACGCTGGGACATGACGACATCGAATATCGCAAGCTACGACCATGGGAAATGGAACTTTTGGGCAACCGGCCATTATTGCAATGGAATATGATTTGAGCACGATGGAGTTTGTTCACGTTGGGTCCCGGTCAATGTTATGCTGGCAGTTTTCGCTCCTCGGGTGACTTACTGATGACGAGGTCACAGTAATGCTCCTTGGAGCTTCAGACCGGGCTGGATGTTTGAGATTAGGCGTTCCCCGATTAATTGAGATGTATACCTTTCCGCGGATCATTGTCATCAAACTCGGCTCCTCGTATTGCGTCATTTGTCGCAACGAAGTGGCAGTCTGCTTGCCAAACCGAAGATAGGAATGGCGAGTGATGGTTCATGATTTCTAAGGGCAGAGGATCGGGTCAGCTCTCTGTTTCTTACAGTATCCCTTCTTATTAGTTCACTTCTTTAACAGGAGATTCCTATCGCACGACGAAAGCTCCAGTTTCATGGAAACCCATGGTGATTGTGACAAAATTTCCGGGACGTGGGTAGCCGGTATTTGGATGAAGTATGTAGACTAGACCATGCCTTGAATAATAGTTGCTCCGAAAGTGGAACCTATCTGCACATATGGCATCTTGTCCGTTGAGGATGAACGAAAGAGGTCCCTTACAGGCTCAAGATTCGATGTACCTACCGGAACCATGGGCCCTCTGTTGGCGTCATTTGGTAGTGGGTTTCTTCTGTAAGTGCAAGGGTATTGTGGATAGGAGTAGATTGATAACGCCGACTGATTGATAATGCCTCATCACCATCTGAGTTTTTTGAGGAGGGGGGAAATGTGGCCGTGTTACTGGACCTTGGTGAGTTTGCCTTGGTAGAAAGATCTGCAGCGGATGGATGGGACATTTTTACCATTGCTGCTTCACTATAGATATTTTAAAGCAGAGATTGACCAGTGATGTCAATTTCAAGGCAAAGATTGATTGCTCATCCATAGTTAAAGGCCATAGATGAGACGGCTGGAGTATAGTATTTTATGATGAAGCTTACTGGGAAAAAATTCTATCATGATGCAATGGAGACCAGCAAGGCGACCCCGGTCAGCTACCTAGACTAAGGGTCTGCAAGCGGTGTCGGATCGATGGTGGATGGTTAGAGACGATGACTCTAAGGAATCTGCGAGTTGAGCTTTGAAGGGATTGAAGGTTACATTAACAGAACCACCAAAGACCAGTCTCGACTTCTAACACGGTTATACGAGCATAGAATAATTGTGCATAATGCAGTTGGTTATACATGAAGAATATAGCCCTGCCCTGCCCCTCCATTGGAGGTGACCCCAGGTTCTGAAGGTACCTATAGCTTTTTTAGTCTCCACTGACTCACCTCACCCGGGCCTTATCTTGCCGTGTGGGTCTCTCGATCTTCTCTCTAACAGAGTCAACAGTCCTCGTCCTCTCTTCCTCATCCCTCCCCTCTGTCCATTGCACGATCTCCCTACCATCGTCGAGTCAATTGGCTTAAGCAAGATGTTTTCCGCCACTTCTGGAGCCTTTCGGGCTGGTGCCCGACGAGTCGCTCCCCGCGTCGCTCGCTCTAATGTCAAGACTGCCGTTCCGACTGTGCTCCGATCCATCAACGCCAACCGAGCCCTCTCTACCACCAAGGCCCTCACTTCTTTGCCTGGCCGCGATAGGACCCGGGAGATTGTTGCGCAGACCATCAACAGTATTGGCAGCAGGCGGGAGGGTGAGCAGTACCTGAAGCTCTTCACCTCGGTCGAGTCCCAGAAGTTTGCCGTTATCAAGGTTGGCGGTGCCATTCTTACCGATTACTTGGACGAGCTTTGCCGAAGTCTCGCGTTTTTGTCAGAGATGAATCTCTACCCAATTATTGTTCATGGAGGCGGCCCGCAAATGAATTCTTATCTCGAGTGCGACTTTCGACTGCTTTGAATTGGTCAACATTATACTGACACGGCGTTCACAGACGGGCTGGGGTTGAGCCCCAGTTTGAAGAAGGTATCCGAGTTACTGACGCCAAGACCTTGGGTATCGCTCGCAAGCTTTTCCTTGAAGAGAACTTGAAGCTTATTAACCGACTGGATGAGCTCGGTGTTGCGACTCGATCGATCAGCGGTGCTTTTATAGCCGATTATCTTGATAAGGAGAAGTGGCAGTATGTTGGTAAGATCACCAAGGTCAATAAAGATGCGATTGAGAAGTCTATCGAGGCTGGCTATATCCCTGTCCTTACCTCAATGGCTGAATCTGAAGACGGCCATCTCCTTAACGTCAATGCTGATGTCGCTGCTGCCGAGCTCGCTCGTGCCCTTGAGCCCCTGAAGGTTGTTTATCTGTCAGAAAAGGGTGGACTGTATGATGGCGATGGCGAGAAGATTTCCTCCATCAACTTAGATGCCGAGTTCGACCATTTAATGTCTCAGCCCTGGTGTAGGTACGGTACTAAGTTCTGTCCGCTGAGTTAAGCTCTCAGCCACGAGTCTCAACTGCAAATAACACATCGCTAGATACGGTACGCGACTGAAGATAAGGGAGATAAAAGATTGTCCGTGCACCGAAGTGAAGTCGTGCAAACTTATAGCTGACCATCCCTAGTACTTGACACACTCCCCCGCAGCTCATCTGTTGCTATTATCCACCCCAGCGATTTGCAAAAGGAATTGTTCACCGACTCTGGTGCCGGTACCCTCATTCGTCGAGGAGACAAGATCCAGCGGGTTTCCTCTGTCAATGAGATTGGAGATATTTCCAAGTTCAAGGAGACTCTGGCCCGCGACCGCCAGGGCCTTGATGCTGAGGCCACTGTCGAACGCTTTGTCGACCATCTTAAGGAGAAGAACTTCAATGCCTACTACGACGATGGGATGCAGTGTCTGGCTGTCATCCTGCCAGCCAATGAGGAGCGGCCTATCGCTACATTGGCTACCTTGAATATCACCAAGGCTGGATGGCTCAGCAACGTCGCTGAGAACGTCTTTGCTGCCGTCAAGAAAGACCACCCTAGCTTGGTCTGGACTGTCAGCGAGGAGGATGAGAACCTAACGTGGTTCTTCGAGAAGGCTGATGGAACCTTCAACAAGAACGGCAATGTTCTTTTCTACTATGGATGCGACCTCCGATCTGAAGCTCTGGTCCCTATTTACGAGGAGTTCAAGGCACACGGCCGTGCTATGTTCGGCGACAACCTGGAATCTCGACTTCGAGATGCTGCCAAGACCACCAGCGAGACCTTAAATGCCTCTCAGAGCCGAACTTGATCAAGCTTCCCAAACCACCTAGCTGCGGGTTTTAGATATCTCGCGATTAAAATTCCCAATATAATATAAAAGAGTTACACATTCCTCCTTCAGACTCTTATGGACGTAGGTCTTCTTCCTTATCGTATAGCTTACAACAAAAGTCAGAGAGGAACAAACGATGCTCCGTTTGAGGCAGAAGGGATGTCAGAAAAGGACACAGCATAGCACAAAACCACATTGGCCCACTCCTAGATCAGAAGTCTTTGTGGAGACAACTACCTTGGGTGCTTGCATTTGAGTGTGGGTTGGAAGAATCTGAGAACTATCTGGACTGTTGTTCATGAGGTAGTTGCTACAAATTAACAGTTATAATCACAGGCTGTGTTCGTCATCGCCAGGTACTCCCAACCCTCCCATCAGATACCAACCCGAAGTGGGAGACGTTCTGGGCCGTTTACGTAACATGAGGGAAAGTAGCGCACTTAACGGTGGCCTCTAAGCATAAATGACAAAGATAATGGGCCATCGAAGATGGCACCAGGTCAGTTGAGCGATAGAGAGGCCTGCTGTGATTCTATCGTTACTCCGCCAGCCACCAGTCCAAGGAAACCTTCATCAAAGAAGAGTCGAGTCTGTCAAAATGGCCCCCTAAAGGCGTCCATGAGGCTGTATTTATTGAGAATGGGGGCTTCTTAAGGGTGAAGAAGCACATATGCAGAGGATGTCAGACCGGACCTTGGAAAGGCTTGTTTGTCGTGGATATTTTGAGCGAAGGGAACTGCCGAGAGAGACGTATCAATCAGTAAGTAACCTGGTGTAAGGTGGGATGCATGCCGGGACATGATTCCTTGGGTTCTCGAATTATCAGTGTAGCAGAATGTAAGTCGAATTGCAAAGAGCGAGTACACTTGCAGGCTTGCTGAGGCAGCAGCAGTATCTTTATGTTAGGGAACCTCCAAACGATAGTATGGATGATTGTTGGATCAGCATAGAGCTTCCACTCGTTCTTTGCCGCTGACTCTAACCTCAAGAATCATCTAGCATTTCACTCTTTCATCCTGTCTATTGTCACTTGAGGATGAAACTAACACTGAGAGCTTATGCCGTATAACCGTCCCGTAGTCGCGAAATAGTATGCTGTAGAATTCAACTATGGGAGTACAGAGGCGTTACAGGAATCATCATTTATTACAAGGTCGCCTGGGCTGTGAGGCATCCTGCTGGGTTGCCAATTGGTGGCAGCTGGCAGTGTCTGAGTCTTGCGATAGAGATCCCCTCAACCAGTGTTCATTGTTAATTCACGATGAATAGATGAATCAGTCTCACAACGGCATTTTTATTCCTATTGTTGCAAGCTCATCAACATCAATCAACGACTGATCACTGTGCATAAATATCTTGGCTCTCTATCCAAGGTTCTCGCCACAACGTGCATTCTCGTGGATCTTGAACCAGCTTTCTCTCCCTTGAGCTCTTAAGTCATTTCGTCAGAGCGAGTTATCTCTCTTCCGCAAGTTTCTTTCAACCCTCCTCTACTGCCAACACCGGCCTCACGTCGTCGAGGGAACGCATCATGCCCACAGCCACTTCCGTACGGGAGGAGCCCAAGGCACCCGAGTCTCGACCCATGAGCCGTCTTGAGATAGGCCTTATCGTGGGAGTCAGCGTTCTCTTCACCACCCTGATCTTTGTCATCTTCCTCGTCCGTGCCCTTGATCACCGCCGTCGCAAAAAGGTGCTGAGGAGAATGGCCGAGGATGCCAGAAACCGTACTCCCGAAGAGGAGATGTTGCGCCGCCGGCTGGCATGGCTTCAAGTTGAGCGTGAGTCAAAGGAATGGCATGATACAAGAGAAGGCTGCTAATAAACGTGTTGACAGGCATCATACAAAGCCTACGCTGCGTATGGGTGGATAAAGACAACAACCCAACCGACCCACCCCCCGAAGTCGTTGAATTTCACCGCCGCAAGGGCCGTAGCCCGTACCAGATGCCGCATATGGCGCAGTCGGAGCCACAGTCCAAGGAAGCGAACTAGTATTCATGCATGTCTGATGCCAGTCCATCCAAGCCTGTACCGTATCGTCCATCCACCGCAAGAATGCGAACGTGGCAAAGCAGTCGAGATGTGACAAGACGTGGATATGGGATGCGAAACGGGCGTAGGCTAACTAGTTGATTGCAACCGACGTGGTATCGAACGTGCACACAAGAATGTTGCCCTCAAATGGAGAAGGATTGGGTTGCTTGCAGTGCAGTGCAGGGTTATATCAAGGCAAGGTCGCGGCTATGTACAACTCCCGCCCACGCGTTACTTGCAGGGAGGTAGTAATGACATGGAACGGCCCACGGGTAGACTACCTGAGCTATCAGCCAACCGAGGGCCAGGTTCCACAGTCATGATCGACAATGCATAGGTAGTCATCCATTATTCCGAGGCAGTACAGTATCCATTTTGGAAGGGAAGATTTCAGGCTCTGTCAGCCACTTATGGACCTTTGCACTCTTAATATCTTATCCCGAATGAAAGAGAATGTGTAGAACTATTTGCTAAAATCACCCAGTCACCCGTCAAGTAAAACAGAAATGCTTGATTTTATAGTAACCATATGCTTAGAGGAGCAGGTTGTTAAAGCTGGACATGCCAAACCCCAAATACCTGCCTTAAAGACGTTAGTAGGTAGCTCCCCTGGCGCGTCATCTTCAGTCACGTGATCACCTGTCAAGAAAGCTCCAGCAGCTAACCCACAAGCCTTTCAACCGCCACATTCCGCGTTTCAAGCCAATTCCTTCGACGTCAACACGCGATATCAAGCATCCTTTTGAGCTGAGGCCGACTTTGCCCTTGGCGCCCCAATGGCTTCGCGATCGCCATCTCGCGGCCGTCACGGGTCACGCACGCGCTCACCTGCTGCACGCTCTGAACGTTCTCGTTCACCCCAACGCCGCCATCATCACAACTCGCGGTCACCTGCCCGCTCCACATCACCTCAGCGTCGTAATGGCCGTTATAGATCTCGCAGTCACACTCGGAGCCGTAGCAACAGCCGCAGTCGAAGCCGCAGTCGTAGCTGGAGCCGCGGGGCTCGCGATCGCGATCGCAACGACAGAGATAGGAGTGCTTCCGCAGCCGCCAAGAGCACAAAGGTATGTCTTGAATAGTCATGGCTAGGTTACGGAAACTGACTTGGTATGCCTAGATTGTAGTAGAGCGACTTTCCAAAAACATCAATGAGCAACATCTCTATGAGATCTTTGGGCAATTTGGACGCATCAAGGATCTCGATCTTCCTATAAACAGAACTTGTGAGATGACCGTCTCTCATTTATTTGGACATCAACTAATACCAGTTAAAGTTGGAACAAACCGTGGCACAGCATACATACTTTACGACTACGAGGACGATGCCGAGGCCGCAATAGCCCACATGCATGAAGCTCAGGTGGATGGATCCGCGATCAATGTGTCCATAGTACTTCCCCGTCGCAAGCTTTCTCCTGCGCCTCCAACAGCTCGGCGTGGAGCCAACATTGATCCCAGAGTGCCGTTTGCGGGAGTACGTGGGGGACCCCCTGGTACAGGCATGGGAGGAAATAACGGCATGGGAGGTGGTAGTGGTGGAGGTGGAGGAGGAGGAGGTCGCCGTCGAGCATCTCCAGGAAGTCGGTACGGACCCAGATCTGATGTGTATCGCCCAGGATCGCGTTCACCTTCCAGATCGTCGGCTGGTCCCCCTCCTTCTCGTGGCGGTGGTGGAAGCCGATACCGCAGTCGATCCAACGACTCTTTTTCATCTAGATCACGCTCGAGATCTCCAGGTCCCCGGCGAAAAACAGCCGGCCGCCACGATGATCACGAGACAAGACGACGCGGGAGCATTGATAGTCGCGAAGGCCGAAGTCGATCTCGAGGACGCAGTCAAAAATGATTCAAAAGCTCCTCAGGTGTAATTAATTTGCTTCGATTGGCGTTACGAGAGTTTAAGGAAAAAGGAACAGAATAAACACCGGCCCCAGGTTTTAATTAGCTCTCGGAAACAAGTTGGTCACTTGTATCTGTCTCCCGTCTGGCAAACTGACATCTGACCAGATGAAGATAGATGTGCGTCTTACCACCTATGTACGGCAACGAGGACTCTCAAAGAATCCCGCCTATCATCCTTATGGATCAGACCGGAGGTTCGCTCCGTTCTGTTACGGCCAATCACTCGCACGTTATCCGATTTATCTATCAATGTCCCGGTTCAATTCATGTACGTGATCTCGTTATGGTTTCGGTGTTTCAGGACAATTGCCGCGGACGGGGCCAGCAAGGATTGCCCCCGATGCCTTTCCATGGATACAGATTTCGGAACTGGGAAGCTAGGAAGTTGAGGATAGACTTTGAGTGCTACTGCTCCGGCCACTAGTTTCGAACGTATATCGACCAGTCAGGGACCAGTCACTGGTCACTAGATCCCATCTACCATTTGTCACGATTCGCACCTCTCCCCGCTCGGCTAAGGGGACCTGGTGTGGGGATATGAGAGACCCCATGCTTAGTAGACTAAGTCTCGGCGCAACTCGCTCGACCCTTCGCGATAGTTTGATCCAACCAACACTCCATTATGCACCGAATCACGGCAACTGTGGAATGGTTCGAGTAGCACTGGCCCTACATACAAGCAGCATGGTACATCTAGCCAAGACAGCCGGAGACCAGGCTGGGGTCTTGGTCTTGGTCTTGGTCTTGGCCTCAGCGTCCTTCACCCACAACGGTGGCTTCTCCTATAGGGCTGAGGAGAGGCCGCTCTTGCAAGCAAGATCCATGAGTCGTGAGCGACCAGGGTAGGGTATTGTTTGGTCTTGAGCTTGGCTCGGGTCCCCGTTTCAAGAGGGGCCGCTGTCAGACTGCACCACTCACCATACGACAGTCTGTCATGCCCTCCTACGCAGCCAAGTCGTGGCTCACAGCTGTCAAAGCGAGCTCGGTTTAAACATGCACCGAACATATACAGCGCAGATGTTTGACACATAGCAGATCTGACACCACCAAGGGTCTCTAGACAGGCATGGTGTTCACCCATTCTCTCACACCATGCATATCGGTACAGTCCTGGATAAGCTGTGCGTCGCAGCGGTGACATTGCATCTAGGGTACGGTACACACCCCCTTGCGGGTTTTGTGATGAGATCCCATTCTGCACTGGCGTAAATCGAGGCCGTGGCAACTTTAAGCACAGCCGCACATCGCATCATTCTCGGCGCCTATACTAGCATCGTGTATTCACCGTCAAGAGCATATCATACCCAGCATGTGATCCACTTGCATGGCGCCAATTACGAGATCCCGGGGCAGGGTATGGGTAAAGGCGCTGCCGGCTAGTCAAGCCAGAAGATTTTTCCCTAATCAGCTGGAAGCCTATAAAGGCAAGATTCTGAGGCCCGATGGACAACACCTCGGCTTGTGCTGGGGTGTCGAGCCCCCTTTCTCACATTACTGCTTTAGGAGCCTTGCATATTCAGCATGGTACGAGAGAGAAGGTGGTGTGTGGCGCATGGTGTCTGTTTCAAGGACCATGGCAAGAGCCTAGAGAGCCTGGTAGACGGGCAGCTGTCATAGGTCTGTATTCGAGTTTGGCAGCTGCCTCTGACATGGGTGCCGTGCGCGTTACAGGGTTCAAGTCGGTTGTGCTACCGAGGACTTATGGTCTGGCTGCGTTTTCTGTCTGATCACTCAGGTAATCTTTGCCTTAGCGGTGCCTTCGGCAGCCAAATTGGGACCCAAGCGATCTCTTTGGGATGCTAGGTGTTCCTTTTGAGTTGACGCTATCATACAGGAAGCCGGTCTCAGCTTGTATGGACCACGGCAAGTATATTGAGCCCAGAGCCTAAGAGCAGCTTTACGCACATCATCAGTGCCCTGGGGTCCTTTCTTGGGTCTCACTGTTGTTTCCATACCCATGGGGATTTGCCCACGGGCGCCTAGTGCCTCGACCCTGCTATGAGGAGCATTCTCTAGAAACATGAATAAATGGCTATTGCTATGGATTCTGGTTGAGGCTCAAATCGCCGATGAGGATATCGGCGGCTGTGCCATGGCCATACCGGTACTTATTTAGCGCATACTGGAATATCAACTTGCCTTCCTTGCTCGATCCCCGGGCTCTGGACTGGCTGGACCCTACTCAGATGTGTGGACACTGCTCATCTGGGCAACATGTTCGCCGTGCATATTCAATCCCCCGAACTGGTTTGACCACCTGATGGGCTCGGCGCGGACGATGTGTTGCTGTGAGGCACGATGTTGGATACGACAATGATGATCCTTTGAGAAACAGCGAGGAAGCCACCGGGTTTTCAGGCCTGATCCTGGGGCGCGGGTGCGGGTCTAGATGCCGTCGACTACACCTTGCGCAGCTGATCGTGTAGGTCAACGTGGATATCTATCGTGAACAACCTTACTCATTGATCTGACGAGCATCCTACCCACCTGGCCCAGGTCGATGATGTGCCATGTCGTCCAAGGGCGAAACGTGAGCCTCATTAAGAGGATCGGTGTCCCACCGGCTATCTGGAGATACTAGGGGCGGCAATAATGTCGAAGAATAGTATAACATGAACCACAAGCCTAAACTAAGACTATCTATCTATCGGATACCATTTACCACTTCGACTGGTGTCTGTGGAGGACTAGGGCCCAGTATGTCCTCTGTTTCTCTATTTCTTGTCTTGATGCCTCTGGAGGTGCAGCCTTTTGAATTCTCTCACATGTCCATGATGCCTCGGACTCACCCTCATCCTCATCCTCGCCTCTACCTTCATCTTCACTTGCACACTTTGCGTGTGGCTCACTGCCCGATGTCTCTCGAATCTCAAGATCCAGACCCTCCGCCAACACCTCCAGGAGGGCCGCGTGTCCCTCCTCCTCAACCAGACCCGCCGCCGTCTCCTCCTCATACATGGGAACTGTTCTAACCTTTGGGCGTTTCTACTAGCAATCTCTGTTATCTTGTGCCAGATTTTCTTTGCCGATCAAGCCTCTTTCTGCTGTCTTGAAGTGACAAGGGTTCTGCTTTTCTCGAAGCCAAGATCGACCTCCAAGAAGAAGAGACCCCTGTTCCGCCACCTGGGGTTCAAGTCTTGGGGATCGACCTCTTGTAGGACAGTCACAAGAGAGTACAAGGGGCAGGAGAGTAGTTTACGCCAGGCATCGTGTCACTTATCTTGCAGCACCATGTCCGAAGTCTCATGCTTCTTCGCATCGCATCTCGTGGGGCGATCGTACCAGGATTCAGCAAATGGCCCGAAACAAGACTTTGGACCTAACAGGTGGGAAGTACGGGAGTGATGGATAAGCCACAAACCGGCAGCGTTTATGGTGTGGGTTGCGAGATGTGCGTTATTTCAGATGGGGGTGAGAGTGGGAGTGGAAGTTTTGCCTGAGACGGACAGCTCAGTCCGTTACGGTAAGGTACGGTACAACACAATACGGTCCGGTCCGGTGCATGAGGTAGATGCCACGGACGCAGGCCCTGAAGGACTCTACCAGAAGTGATACGGAGAGCTGACTGGGGTATTGGTTTGTGGGGGATGCGTCCACAGACGGATGAATCTGGCAGAGCAGCAATCCGATGATGCGGCTTGGCGCATGAGCGACACACACAGAGAGAGACCGACATGTCACTCTATAGCTTTTGAGGCCTCTACCATACCATATCGATGATGGATGAAGAGTCGACTCAGCGGGCGAGCGTGTTGCTCTCTCGAGTGGGGGTGATAGGTTCTGGTTCTGGTTCTGGTTCTCGTTCTGATTCTGAGCCTGAGCTGATTCCGATTCCGTATCCATTCATAGTGGGCAATAGCCGGTACTGATTCATGATCCTTTCCACCTCCTGACTCTCTTTGGTTGAAACCGTTTCCATCGCCGCCGAACTAAGTTTGTTAGTCGAGTAAGGCGAGGCAGGGCAAGGCAAGGCAAGGCAAGGCAAGGCAAGGCAAGACAAGGTATCTTAGTCAATTAGTTTAGACGCTGAGCGGTATATTACAACGGCAAACCTATAGTTAGCGGGTCTATTGCGTTTATTTATCCCGTCTCGACTTTACATGCATGGCCTGTCGTGTCGTCCGTGTATTCGGCGTATCTCACTCAATATTGCCTCCTGTACGTAACTGTGGATTTATCTCCCGTGCTTGTGCCATTGGATGTTTATGATAACGAATGACTCAGTTGCCAAGGAATATGCTCCTCTTCTGATCTACGGCTTCCCTCTTCCTCTATGTATCTTATCCCCGGGGTGATTGAGTAATAAGTCGCCGTCGCCTCAGTAATACCTAAGTACGGAGGAAGGGCTAAAAAGTCCTTGCCTGCCAAGGCACTAGAGAACTACC
>NJCS01000465.1:3577-43954 GCA_002234255.1 Fusarium sp. Na10 | reverse complement strand
TATATAGCTTATAATAGTAATTTCTTAGTATATTATAAGTTGCTTAGAGTTACTAGTTAATTAGTAAAAATTGGTAGGAGCTATATAATGTAAGCGCTATTCCTAAGTTAGGTTATAACAGGCATGTATAGTAGTAAAGAAGTTGGAGTTCTGACTTATATACAAAGTACTTTATTATAAATAAATTTAATAAAATTAAAGTCTTAACTTAACCTTTATATATTATAAGCTATTATATAGTATTAATACTTTCCTTAAACCTCTTTACTTTATATTAGCAGTTTAAGCTAATATAACTTAAATATAATAAGATATATAGCTATAGCTATTTCTAAACTTTATAAGTTAAGAATACGCTTTAGTTAGTTATAGTAAACTGATTTATATTTACAAACCTTATTGCTTAATAACTATTAAAAAAAATGGCCTTAAAGCGAATTTACTATATACTTATTAATACTGCAAGTTTATATATTATTATTAGTATTAATTAATTTATAAGTATTTCTTTTATATTCTTACCTATTTTAAACTTACTATAGCTACTATAGCGCCTAAAATGCTAATTATTAGCACTTGCTTATTTTAATTATTATAATACCTATGTCCTGCTAGGGCTATGAAATTTCCTATATAAACTTAATTGTTATTAGGCTGTTAACGTAAACAATAATTGTTAGGGGCGAGCCTTGTACTGTGCCTGTTGAGACTATGTGTTGTTCTGTTTTAAATCCATTAATTGAGATTTTAGTATATTGGTCTTGAAGAAGGCTGGCGATCTACCTAACTATCTTCTTATTAATCCTTCTTTTCTATAGGTTATATAGGAGCTGCTTGTATAATACGTTATTAAAAGCGGTAAAGACATTAAGCAGGAAAAGGCTTGCTACTTGCCCTTGCCCCCTGTTTTAAGCTTTGTAGATCTTATTAATAATGTAGTGTATTGCATGCTTGGTTAATCTTAACTTTTAACCTCCTATGTGTGTTAAAGGGAGCAGGTTATGTATCTCTACTATGTAACTTAACTAATTTACTATAATGGTATCTATAATCTTGCCTATAGTATTTAATAATCCTATTGGTCGGTATAACGTAGGGATAGTATAGTTATCTTTTCCTTGCTTTTTTAGCACTACTGTTATTAACTCCCTAAAGTGTTAGGGATAGTATCCTAGATTAAGGCATTGGTTATATATTACCGTTAAGTAAGGCTTAATCTATATTACTGCTAGCTAAAGTGCCTTATTTAGGATACTATTAGGGCCAGGAGCTTTAAATAGAAAGGCTTTTTATATCGCTTGCTTTACTTCTTATTCTATAATAGGTAGCATTACTATTCAATCTGGATATATTAAGCCTTTAATATTGCCAAGTTTAGCTTCCTATAAGGCAGGAAAGAAGGCCTTTCTAAAGATTTCTGCCTTCTCTGCTAGGTCTAAGACTATCTAAAGAGTGTCTAGGTTCTGTATTGTGGGTGTTACTTCTGGTGCCTGCGTGTTTCTATTCCTGGCCTACTTGGCTAACTTCCAGAGGGCTTCTGGTGACTTTAATGCCTTCTCTATGCCCTCTCGATGCGCTTTCCTAAGCGCTTTCTTGATTACCCTGCCTTTGTTATTTCTGGCTGCTTGGTATGCTTCCTATGTTTCGTCCGTGTGGTAGAGGCTGTATATTTGTCTAAGACGCTTGGTCTCTGTCAGTGCCCTTGTGCATTCTTTATCCCAACCCCGTTTAGACTTAGGCAACTATGTCTATTATGGTACGGCTTTATCTATTGCATTCTGCAAAGCTGTAACTAACTCTTCCACATATCGGTCAAGCGTGCCTCGAGTTCTGGGTCTTTGCCGTGGCGGTAAGTTATTTACTATCGCAGACTTGAGTCTCTTTTTGTTTACCGTTTTCCAGTTTCTGCTGGGCTCTCGGCTAAGCTCTTTGACTGAGATGTCGAGAGAAGTAATAATCGGCAGGTGGTCCGAATCGTGGTCAAGGCTGCGATTAACCTCGCTCCTGATGACCCGGTCTGCCAAGCCAAGGGTCGCTAAGCAGAGGTCGATAGTTACCTGTCTACTGCCTTCTTCGTACGTGATAGTGCCTGGCGCTAAAGTGCTTGTAAGGTTAAAATCTTCTATAAGCTCTACAAGGTCCTCTGCTTCAGCCTCCGTTCTGGGACCATCCGGGCCTCCCCTCATCTCGTGATATAGATTGAAGTCCCCTATAACTATCTGTTCTCTTTACTAAGCTAAAAGGAGGATTCTCTATAGATAAGGTAGTACGCTTTGCCTGTTTTCTGCTTTCCGGTCAGGATTGTAGATATTATGCAGTTTGATTTCCCTGGTGTTATTCCCTGGTCCTAGGGCGAGAGTTGCTGTGCAAATATACTGGCTGTATGATTTAAATTTCTATTTAGAGTGATTGAGTTGCTTGTTAATGAATATGCAGACCTTTGCTAGGCCCTTGCCCTTGCTCTGTGGATAATATAGGTGAAAATGATCTTTTGCCGGATAGTGTGTAGTATTTGTAAAGGTATTTACCCATGGTTCTTGAATGGCGAGGATATTGAAGTCCACGATCTTCGGGTCCTGCAGTAGAGTGGCCATTACGATATCCCTTAACTTCCTTACGTTGTACTGTAGTATTGAAAGTAATCTCGTATAACTTATTGGCGGTTATCGACGTCCATGCTATCCGCTTGATATGTGCCGTGTGGTCGCATTAGGTTTGCGTTAAGGGCTTCCAGGGCTCTTCTAGTTGGCGTTATGATCCTATGGGGTCGTTGACTTCCTATGTTGACCGTGATCTTGTCTCCTATACCGTTGGTTGGGACTGTATTGCTTCCAGGGTTGACTTTCTTTTGTCCTCTCTTTGTTGGCAACCTGCTTTTTCCTTGTCGATCCTGCTGGGTGCGGCCGGGTAGGAGGGATGGTGCTCCCTCCCGCACGACTCGTCCAGTCGGTTCCTTCTAGACTCCCACCATTGTGTTTGCCTGGTTAACTGCCGCGCTACTTTGTGGAACCAGATGGTATCTAGGGCGGGCAGCATACGCCGCTTTAACTTTGGCCATCTCCTGCTTCCTGTCTACGCATTGATGGCTCCATGTTTTATGTTGACCTTTGCAATTTGCGCACTTTCGAGGTACGCTCTTGTCGGACTTGACGCAGCATTCGCGGGACGCATGTTCTTGAGCGCAGTAGCTGCATCTCGTTGTTGCCTTACACTGGGTTCCTATGTGGCCATATCTCTGACAGCTGAAGCATTGCCTCAATCGACACGACCTATTATACAGTTCGCACTGAAAGACCTCCCCTTGCCATATCAAGCCTTCATCAATGATCTTGTTAGCATCTTGTGGCTTTGTGAACTTAATGATGACCGAGGATGCGCTCTTCGTCGTAAATGTCCTTGTGAGCCATCCGATATACTTTATCCCGGCATTTGGGATAAACGGCCTGTTTTCCTGTAGTATATTATCTCTTATGTCTTCAAATCGTTCTACATCCATTGAGCTAGTCCGGATGCCATGCACAAGTACACCATATGTTAGGATACGAACGGAGGCTCCAATGCCAAGTCGGTGCTCCCAGTCCTCGGCGAACTGTCGGAGTATCTCCATGTCAGAAGTCGTAGCCGTTTTGATGCTAAGGTCACCGCTTTTCAGTTGGTTAGTTGATGCTGTCTTGATCTTCTCGATGTGCTCATTGCCGCTTTGTTCTATAGCACGGTCTACGTGTGCCTTCAGGCTGCGGGGGTTCATCGCCCGTAGGCTGGCTACGGTAAGTGGGTTCCGAACGTTTACTATAATCTCACGAAGTACTTGCAATGGCGGTGCCTCGAGTTGGTTCAGTGGATTGTGCATGCTTATAGCTAGCCCATTTCCAGCCGCTACAGATACGTAAGTTCGCAGTGTGCCCGATCGATTGTACTGTTCTGTATCTTTGGCCTCCCTCACCAGTCTCATAACTGTTCTGACAATATCGGTCAATTCTTTGGCCGCCGCCTTCGTTTCGTCTTGTTTTTCATGACTCTCGCGTATTTTTTCCAGCGTCCGCTGGCTTGTGTTTACCGCTTGTTTAAGTTCCATCTTAATTTCGTCTAGAGCCTGCATCGTGCTTTCCGCTGCGATCTTTGCTTCCGTTCTCGCCATCCGGAGCGTGTCATGTACGGTGCTGACATCTGGGATGTTGTTGATCTTGTTAATAAGGGACAGTGCGCCTATAGCCATAGTCCTAGCCAGATCATCGGGAACAGGTTGGTCTTTTGCGCGTTTGATATACAGGAGGGTATCCTTAAGGTATTTGCTGAGTTGCGTGGCATGCTTGCGGAATTCGGCGGGCCATGCCCCTTCTTGGGGCAACGAGGTCGCCATGACAGTCTAAAAACGCACTGAGCGATGTGCTAGACTCCAGGCTATTCAATCAACCCGTCAAAGAAGCGTTTAAGCACGGTTTGTGGCTGTTGTTTCAAAAATTCGTTCTCGCTGTTGTGAAAAGTTTTTTTTGTGAACCTATGGGGCGCCCCCTTTTACAGGCAGATTAAAAGAGACAACGGTCATTAAGAATAAACCCATGCCCGTGGGGTTCAAAGTCTGGGTTATCGCCCAACAGGGCTTCTTTCTGCAGTGGCTTTGGCACGTGAAGGCATCACTATACAAGGCTGTTATAGTCGAGCTACCTACACCAACGCCGTACGGCAAGAAGGGAAAGCTACGGACTGAGATTCCTCTCAATAATACACAAAGCGTCGTGGTTCACCTACTAAAAAGGCTGTCAACGCAGACACATCACGTCTTCACGGATAACCTCTTCTCGTCGCCGCAGCTCTTCCGCCTTCTTCGGCAGCTTGGATATGGGGCTACAGGCACAGCACGCCCTAACTGCGGCATTACCACCGAGATGAAGTATATAAAAGAGACCGGAAAAGCTCCTGATGGCACAGCTTTGCAGTATAACGAGGTATATTTGATCCCGACACAAGATAAACAGGTATGGACAGCTTTACCTGTATTTCCCTTACTAATTTGTCCTTTTCCTTTCTCCCTAGGTTATTCAAATCGCTTGGAAAGATAGCAGCATCGTGCTCTTCCTTTCAACTGTGCTTAGCGGAGCCCCTCACGAGCGCACACCAAAAAAGAGGAAAAAGCCCGCCAAAAGAGGCACAAAGGCAGAGTCACAGCGCCTGCAGCAGGTCTTCAATGATGATAGCTTCAAGATAATCCCTATTCCTACTGTTGCTGCTCAGTATAACGATGAAATGAATCACGTTGACCGCGGCGATCAGATACGGTCTTATACAACATATCAGCACCGATTCCGGCGCGGTCCTTGGCAAGCATTGCTTTGGTCTTTCCTCCTTGAAGTCGCACTTGCGAATAGCTTCATCTTACAGAAGAAAACACGGCAGCCTCGTTGGAAGCCCTATAGCACGCTTAAAGCTTGGAAGGAGTGCATTTATAATGCCATTTTCAACAGATACGCAACTGAAAGTCACATAAGGAAGAGAGGCTGTATAGGAATGGAAGAAGACATTGAGGATACAGAAGCACGGCAAATTCACCTACAAAGAGATATCAATCATGTCCATCGGGGCATACATTCAAGCTGCTTAGCTTGTAAAGGCTTCCGGCAGGGTCAGGCCCGACCCTTTAAAAGGAAGAAGGAAAAAGGAGGTTATTTACAGCTGATATCAGGAAATGAATGAAGGGTGCAGACCGTGTATGGCTGTAAAGTATGTGATGTAGCTATTTGTAACACGGCTGACTGCTGGCACTTCTATTACATGCAAATTTAGGTGTGTGAGAATGTACTTCAAGTAGCGCTCATTTTGATAGGTCCTACACCCCTGTCGTGACCCCGCCGGAGCTTTATGCCGCCTGAAGAGATAAGCAATATTCATGTTCTTATGACCCTACGATTATGCACACCGCGACGTGTACCATCTCTAACCGTACACAGTACCTAATACCATAGTGTTACACTAGTCTAAATACGGATTTATAGAGTTTCCAAGATCAAGGCTATGGTATATAAGATACTTCTTACGTTACTAATTAATACAATAGGGGAATACGTAGCGAATACGTGGACGTTCTGAAATGACATGATCGGGGATTTGCGCCATGCTTTTATAATCGATGCACAGAGATCGACTTCTAGACACAGTATTTGTTATTTATCTTGCTGGGGTACTTGGCATTGCACTATGCCAACCCGCAATAATTGCTTCGCCGCCCTACCTGCTCTTTGCATAATGTGAATCTTTGGCACATTGACCGGGATGACGCCGTAGTGACGAATTTTTCTAGTTGATACGCTCTACGCCTAGAATATATTTCGACTTGAAGGTCAGTTGGTAATGCTAATTTACTTCTTACCGGGTTTTTCATTGCTATAGAGCTTGTTAGTATCCAAAGTCTTAAAAATCCCCATCATGATCAGTCCGTCCTTTCTGCACCTACCATACTTGGCTATCGCCTATGTTTACCCTAGACTCCGCCAGGACCAAAGCTGGTCTTATTGGCAAGCACTGGCAAACTCATTGCTTAAGGCTTCATTACGCAACTATACAGTTCTACATATGGAGTGGCCGCTCTCGCTGAAACCGCACAGAGAATCACAACGGTTTGTCTTGATTGAACCCGCGGACCCATCCTTATATACCGGTGTCCTGCTGGATCAAGAGGTCGAACCAGAGAGGATTGGAGGCACCTGGTATCCCGACCCCTATTCATCCAACGCCCCACTCCCTGAAGGTCGACATGTTATATTACACCTGCATGGCGGGTCATATATCATGGGAGATGGGCGGACTGCATCCTGCCAATACCTTGCCGGAACCCTACTTGACCACATGCCTGCCGACTACTTGCTTTGTCCTCAGTACCGTCTAGCCGGTCGCCCGAACCGACGCTTTCCGGCCCAACTTCAAGATGCGGTCTCAGCATACTCTTACCTTATTCACACTCTACGGATTCCAGCATCACGTATTGTAGTCAGCGGTGACAGTTCAGGAGGTCACCTCGCCCTGGCGCTACTCCGCTATATCGTCGAGTTCGACAACAGGGTACTTCTTCCTGCACCCAGATGTAGCTTGCTTTGGTCACCGTGGTGTGATGTCCCTGCAGCCATTAATACCGGTATATGGAACTATAGCTCGAACTACAAAACAGAGTATATTCCTGGATGCTTTCCAGCATGGGGAGCAAAGCGATTTCTCAGTAACATAGAGATATCGGAAACGATTAGACCGTACGTGGCCCCAATAAGGCACCCTTTTATTGTTCCGTTGCCTGTACTGGTTGTGACAGGCGATTGGGAGGTCCTATTCCAAGAGCATGAGAAACTCGCGGAGGATTTCCAGGCGCTGGTAAAAGACGAATCTCTTGTCGAGTTGTTCGTGGAGCATAGGGTACCTCATGATGTCTTGATGGTCGGCTGGATTATGGACTTCAGAGCAGAGGCCCGTGAATGTGCTATTAAGGCGGGAGAATTCATTAGTCAAGTTCCACCGCGACCCTGAAATGGCTGGATCCTGTTGTTTACTTTCATCACAATAAGATATCCTAATTGCCCTTTGTGCGCAGAGTAAACTTTGTTCTACTATTTGCCTCTATTTATGTTACCATTACCTATGGTGACCTAGTCACGGTGCTATCGCAACCCCCTCCACAGCGATTCCATCCCTCTGGACAGTCGTTCTACCAACTTTCATATGGCAATATGGAGGATCAGGATGACGGGATGTTAAGAGAATAAAAGTGTTTCAGAAATGTACAAAAATAATACAGAACTTGAAGCACTAGATTTATAACTAGATGAGCTTGATTTTAGATTTTTTACTACCTGGTGGTATGAGTTATTATAGTTTAAAATAATTATTAGGTTAAAGGTCAAGGAAATGCTTGCTGATATAAGAAAGTCTTGGCTTAGAATAATTCCTAATAGGAAAGGCGTTGGCCTAATGTAATGTCTTGGCTTAGAAAAATTTAAAAATGGAATAGCTCCGTCTCTGTCCCGTATCTTATCGAGTTATATTGCATAAGAGACACCTAGCGATCTAGGAAAAAGCAAAAACGTCGCAACCTACGACAGCTGCGTAGATTGTCTTGAGTTAAACTGGAGCTGCTACTTGGCTGCTGTTGAAATGTTGGAGAGGGGATAGACAAGCAATTCTGTAAATTGATATATTTTAATCCCTCTTGAGGGTGTACTGCACTGAACTATGGCTGATCTAAAACCAGATAGAAAATCGACGAGGACGAGGTCAGGGGGCTTTTGGTCTCCCGCTTTATTAAGCCACCAAACTTTCCTTACTTGAGCAGAATAACTGCCGAAATTACAACTTATAACCCAAACCTTTATACCCTACGTTACCGTAACCCCTAAAAACTATAGGAATTAGTCACTTTCCTGCGGTTTCTTTATTTATTTTGATTCCTCTAATCCTGGCCTTGCGATAAATTCACTTTTATTTCTTAATGTAACTAATGTAAGCTTGCATTAGACTGTTGCATAACCGTTTTTACTAGTCTTTGAATTAATTGACACTACAGTTATTGCCTAGGTTTAATTGCCCGTTTTTGCCTGCTTGATACTACCTCTTTCCTGATAGCTATAGCTATGTCTGAGAAATAACCAAGACGTCGAGGGCGGCTAAAAAAGATACGGACAGAAGAAGAACGGCTTGTGGCGCAACGGACACATACACGGACATACTACGATTGACTATAACAGGAAGACGTAGGATCCGTGCCGTACGCAAGATTCTATTAATATGCCTCTCACACCTTAGTGACTTCGTCGATAGGACCTTAACTGCCGGCTTGTTATACGCCGCCGGACAGTTCTGCCTTCCTGCTGTCTAACGACCTTGAAAACCCAGATAATGGATTGGACCCTTTCATCGTTGGCAGCTCTACTTAGGGTCAAATCGAGGTGAACTATAATAACGTTGGTTTTTGTCTATCTGATATAGATAGTGCGATTAGTCAAGTATCTGACGCTTGGGAAGAACTTGATGAGACTTGTGGACTATTACTTCCCGATCTATTAGCTGAACAGGCAAGGAACTATCGTTAGGAATAGCAAGATAAGGGCGTAGAGGAACTTCTCGAAACGTTCGAGAAAAGCCTTCATATCTTAATACTAGGTATCCTTACTAAGTCCTTTTGTATTAGACTTAACGATAAAGCTGGCACTTGTTCTGAATACTGATTACGATCCTAGCCAATACCTGCCAAGATGAGATCGATGAACTTCATAATGACAATGAGCTCTTTGGGCATGATCCCCAAATTCTAGGTGCTCGATACGATGAGTCTTTGGCCCCTTCGCTCGAACGCTACCTTGCACAAGAATGGACGACACAGCCCAGCTGCTCAAGCGAAATACACAAAGCAGATCACGAGAACCTAGCCAAGAACGAATTTTATCGCTCCTGTGACTCTCTGGACGACGTTGTCGCTCGGCTAGACGGCTTGATCGATGATAACCATAGTCATGACCCACTACTATATGTTACGGATCTATCGTCTGATCTTCTCAATCACGCCTCTTAATCCAGGACATCGCCAGATAGTAACCCCCTCCCGGATCTAGGGCAGCTAATGAACCTGCATTGTCCTGATTATCGGGCCGCCTGTTAAATCGCTTTGGAAGGGACGCTCGGTGACGGTATATTACTAAACCTCTACCTCCTAAAGAGATATAGCTTTAACTATCCGTTTATAAACAACTTTATCCAGAAAACTTACGATATTAATAGCATTTGTAGTTTCCCTACTTTATTTGCTGTCGCTAAATTGGGTATTTAATGGTATTTACAGCCCTATGCTATCTTTAATTATAAGGACGATGTACACTTTAGCATCGAGATTCCAGATAATGGCTTTACTCAAGATAACTGTAGTTTACAGAAAAGCTATTCGTTGCGTCGGCCCCTGCATCATGTTCCAAATTATTGCTTTGGGCGTATCCAAGGGTTAATCGACACGTTCATATGGGTGTTTTTTTCCAGCCCTATACCGTCAATGCACAATTTCCATAGCAATGGCGTTATAGGGAGAGGGGATTCGGAGCTAATTATTAGAGCTAACTGGAGACTGCCAGTACTGTGTAATACAGAGTTATTATCATCTCACTACGCATTCATAACCGATACTCTAGAACCATGACGTCCTATACTGCATCCCATTCTAAATTGAAATAACATATAAGGGTCCAAATTTGTTTCGTCTAGGCCTAGATAGTTCAATGTCTTTAAACAGGAGATTATAAAGAGTGTTAAATTATGTATTAAATATTATATCACTTCCCCTTACTACTGATTTATCTACTATTATATCTGACCTTAATAACCAGACTACTGAGCAGAATGAGCGCGGCGAAGGCGTTTCTTACACCACTGGCTACTCCAAGGTTCAAGAGAAGGTACCTCAAGGTCTAGAGGAGCGCGATTCCAATTCTGTATAACAACCACCATCACCAGCCTGGGAGCCTGTAGCTAATTATTTATTTTAGGTCCAATCCACCGGCCTTGAGCCCGGTCAGTTTATTAACAAAACTCACGCCAAGGACAGAGGCAGGCATCTATTGTGCCCCAGAAGCTACAGGAGAAGCTTCCTAAAAGTATTAAACGTGCGGTCCCTAACGCTATTTATAACACCGGTAATACTAGTAGCCTGCACTGAAAGCAATAAATAATTGCTTAGGATTAGCAATAAGGCTAGAAATCTTAGAAGTCAAGTTTCACCTTATATGTATTAGGACGGAGGAGCACCTACGGTAGGCGATAGGGAGGACTGTTACAAAACCTCCGGTCGTTTCCATTTGGGTTTAGGGGCTCTGCTTCTTAGTCATCAGAGTACTTTAGGTTTGTCAGGAAAATGTACTGCAAACTAGCTACAGGCTCGCACAGTAACCTCTAGCCAGTCGAACTTGCCTATTACTACTATATCAGGTAAATAGTAAACAGTCGCTACAACACAGATACTTATAACACATTATCCAGGACATAATCTAAGTCGGTTTTCCTAAATAAACTCGCAATCTAAGCTTTGATTTGCATTTTGCGATTATAACTTACTTACTTTAGTTATTGCAAAGGTCTAACTGCCCATTCCTTTTCCATTTATAACGAAAAGCAGCTTAGTAAGCCCGTGGTAGTTAATGCTATAATCTCGCTACTGGTCAGCAGCGGACTAGCGCAGTAACCTCCTACTTAAACAAGCTTATCAACTTTATTTACTATAAAGAAGGGCTATATTCTTATTCTTATTAAATTAAAACCTTAGTAAAAACTAGTATTTCCCCTTTTTCTATTTTTTAACTTTTACTTTCTCTTTTCTATTAAAATAGGCCCTTTTAAGATTCCCTTAGAGTATATTTACTGTATTTAAGCTAGAAAAAAGCACTATAAACTCTTTACTACTATATATATTAGCGCAAACTATTATAGCTATTGTAGCTTAGCTAACCCCTTTTAGCCCTAGTATTATACTAGGTCTAAAACTCTGGCAATCCTAGGTCCGTACAATAAGGTAATAAAGGTTAAAGACTCTTTACTACTACGACTAGTTAGTCTAGCAAGCCAGTTACTACATAATAGACCGAAACCTGTCTTATCTATTAGTATTAGGCATATAGCTTAACAGCTCCCTATTAAGGCGTTTACTACCAGTGCAATAAATACACAGGTATGCATTCCTCCTTCTAAGTTACTAAGCAGTCCCTAGTTTATAACTATAGTATTTGCGGCCAGCTGGGCTATTTAGAATTTAAAAACAAATACCAGAAAGCCTATAAAGCACTGGACAGGATACTAGTAAGTATATATAAGTCTCCTGCTTATAAGTCTAAAGACTAAGTACTTTAATGGGCTTATAGTTAAGGTTCTAGAGACAGTGCTGCCTCTAAAAGATATAGTAATTAAGTTTTCCTTAGTAAATTTACTAACTTGGCCCTTATTTACTGCAATCTTATTTAACTATCTCTGTCCGCTTTTACCTACAATCGATCTTATGAATAAAGACCTTTAGAGCCTTTTTTACACCTTGAGCTTCTCTAGCAAAAAGATCATTACAGTTCCTAATACTGACAAGTACATGACTCCGTCCAGTATACTTGCCTTGGGACACTTTGGCAATAATCAGGCAGGATAACTGAAAGTGCTAGTTGTCCTTATATCTAAAGATATAGTTAATAAACAGGAACCAGTTACACCGTTGAGATCGAATAGATACTTTACGCCAGTTAAGGAAGAAAAGAAACGGAAGGTCAAGCAAGAAGATACAAGCCCTGCCTTAAATTGCAAAAAGCGTATTAAGCAGGAAGTGCATATTAAGAAAGAGGGTAGTGCTGGGAACACAGATCAGGTTAAGCAGGAGGTACATATTAAGATAAAGCCGGAAGGGCGCGTCCCGGCTGCCTTCTGCAAGAGCCTGATAGACGACAAGCTTGAAAGCATTGCTGACGAGATAGTTATATATGAAGATATAGTAGATATTATTAAAGTGGAAGATCCGCTTCATAATTAAACGTTTAATAGCATTCCTGGCCACAAGGGGGGTAAATATATAATAGATAACGGAGACAAGGCAGACGGGAAAGATAGTAAGCAAGCTGTAGTCCCGGAGTTCGTAAGAGACTAAACGATCTCCTTTACAAGTTAAGTACTGATACTTACAGGTAACTCTAGAGTGCCTTCCTTAAAGCATTAGGAGTAATTAAACTTAACTATCTGATATTAATATTGCCAAGGCGCTTCCGCCAGCACACTCCACACGCTTCAAAGGAACAAAGGTTCCTGTAACATTTATTGTCTGTTATAAGAAAAATGCAAATTAACTACTCGGGTTCCCTATTTATACCGTTGCTATCTCCCCTATTATTACTTATTCCCTCTATATCGTTTCCTTCTTTATTATTATATCCTAATTCAATAAGTAGTTACTCTGCTAGTTCCCTATCCTTAAGCTTATCTTAGCAGGCTTAATTTGCTTGCTTACATAATGCCTGCTAGATTCGGCCAGATTGGTCAAATTGCAAAGAGACGTTATGGCTTACATATTCCGCGACGCCCCCGGTTAGCGCTTTACGATATACAAGTACAGGCTGCTGGCTACTTTTAATATATTAAATGATTCTATCTTAGAGGCCAATGTAGAAACGTTTAAAGGGCCGTAACTTATCCAATTCCTAGCAAGCCCCAAGGATTGTATTATTATAACCCATTTTAATAAAAACTTAGTAGCACTAATCCTTTGTCTCTGGTTCTAAACATATACTGATATTAATATTAGCTAATAGTCGCTGCATTTTGTCAAGAACGTAGCAATTAATAGGGATACCCTAGTTACATGCCTTACCTAGATCGGGATAGTAGTAGTTTATCTAGGGCTAGCTATGAACTACATGCAGGCAGTTCTTCTAAAGGCAAATTCAATAGAGGTTCTACGTTTTTATAAAGTTAAAGAGCTCTTGGCGTAATATACCTTCAAAGACAGCATATATAGCAATCTGATCCTCTAATATATTACCGTTAAAGTCCCTATCCTGGGCAAGTTTACTAAAGTAGTCTACCTACTGCCAGGCAAAGACATAAAGCATGCTCTCCTATTACTTTTTAATCTTAATATTCATTATGCTCGACGCCGCCTTATAGGAATCCTTTAGGCGCTTCCCTTGCTAGAAGACTTGCCTATTCCACTTTACCTGCCCATCTGCGGCCAAAGCAAAGTTCCAATAGGCTGCTGCAATAAGCAGGGTTTCGCTGCCTTTATCTACCTATAGATATTATGGCCAGAAGCCATAGGTATTATACATAGTTAAGTACTATTTCAGGACACTTAAAGCCATTATAGTAAAGTAGCTAATATAGAACTAGATAATATTACGTAAGTAGGTATTAATTACAGTATATATTTTAAATCTATATACCTTTAGCTTATTGTAACTATTAATGTATTACTAATAGTTTAGTCCTAGTATAATAAATTGCCCCTTTTTTTGCTAAAATATCCTTTTCCAGATCTTAACCTTATTCAGGAATATGATTTTATATATTATAAAGAGAGGATCTTTTAACGTATTTCCCCACTACCCCGTACACCCCTAGACCCTGCACACCTTAACACCATCAACGCGTCATTATAATAAGCTACTTCACTCTCTTCTATAAAATTCAAATTAAATCCATTTTTTTTACTATTAATGGAAATAAATTTATAAGTGTTAGATTATAAATATAAAATATAATTAGCAGTAGAGGATTAAAGGTTAATAGGTTTGCGAGCTTTAGTGCGAAAACATTTAATTAAACTATTAACTTTAAAAGATTAATGCGCCGGCGGCCAAGATATTAGAACGGCATATTAGAAAGACCTATTACTAACGGTCATACAGGAAGATAACCTTGTTAACTATATTATCAAAAGAGAGCAAGCTTTTTAGCCTCTAATAAGGCAGGAAATATATAACTTTACATAAGCCTTATTTACTATTAACGGAGGCATCTTGTATATTAGTAAGAACTGGGTTAATAGATTTATATTACGCTATAAGATAATAGAAATAAAGCTATTAAGAGTTATAGATACTATAAGGAAGCGTTACGTTACGGAGGAGACGCTTACGGAGTACTATAACGGTCTTAGCTATATTATTAAGTCCAAGAAGATCTTACGGTTTAATTTATATAACATAGACAAGACTGGGGTCTAACTGGGGGAAACTAATAGCAGGACTATAGCTAGGACCATCATGACTCCTAGTTTAGAGCGTATAAAGTCAGACAATTTGACTTAGAGCTCGATATTAGAGTCTATATTAGCAGACAGTTATTATCTTACCCTAATAGTTATTTTTAAGGGATAAAACCTCTAAGGACAGTAGTTTCCAAGCCTTTTCCCTAATTAGAAATACACTATAAGTCCTACAGGTTAGTCTAATACTAAAATCTTCCTTAAATGGTTTATAGAGGTATTTATACCTAAGACTATACTATTAGACCGGTCCTAATAGAGACTTTTAGTCCTAGACTAGCATAAGTCATACATAATAGCAGAATTAATAAAAAAGGCTTAGTTAAACAAAATTTAGCTCTCTTGGTTACCCTTACATTCTTTACATATTACACAGCCGCTCGATATTACAGTATTTAGACCGTTAAAACTGTACTATTACTAATTAACCCGATTTTAGGCATTATATAAAGCGACCTTACTACATTAGTAATAACTATTCCTAAAAGCTTATAAAGAGGCTTCCCAAAAAGCCCTAACTTAGAGGAACATAATAAGTAGCTTTTTAGCTACTAGTCTCTTCCCAATCAATATACAGAAGGCATTAAAGTCTTTAAAGCCCAAAGAGAAAAAACGCAAGTCATTTCAAGGGCCTATAACACTAAGGAAGGTGCAAGTCACTTCCAAGACCGTATAGGGAACGCCTCAAGGAAGTCATAATATTAAAAAACAGCTCCAAAAGGCTTAAAAAGACAGAAATCCATCAATTCGTAACTTTAAATATATCCTAAAGAAGGCAATAAAGTCCATTAATAATAAGAACAGTTAAATACAGCGCCTAGAAGAGGAAAAAGCCATTCTTAAAGCGTCAGTAGCAGCAAAAGCTTCTACAGGTTAAGTCCCTGTTCAATTTAACCCTAACTAAGCTTTTCCTAAGATTAAATAGATCATTATAGCACAAGATTAAGCCAAAAGGAATGTCTTATATTAGGTTAATAAAAACAGACGGAAACTACAGGAAAAAAAGCCGCTAAAAACACTAACGGTAGAGAGGACGTTCTTTAATTAGTATCCAAAATCTTAGCTTAATTAAATAAATACTCGTTATTGTATAATTAATTGCAGTTATCTACGGATCCCGATATAAGGTTATTATAGGTATGCGGGGACTAGGGGTGTACGGGGTAGTGGGGAAATACGTTAGTACCTAGAGCTACTTTTACTAATAAAGGTAAGGCTAAAGAAGGCTCTTACTATATCTGGAAATAGCATTAGATTGTTGTATTATCTTAAGGATAACTTACTCTATCTTTTCCTGTAATGGAAGATATTCTTTATTACTATTAATTCTGCATATCTAGCAGCGGTCTAGGTAAAGCCTAATTTGCTTTAAACCTTCTTTAGTAATTAGCTAGCCCCGTTTCTGTAGGACGCTTAGTGTCTGCTTTTTACTAAGCCTAATATAAAATATTAGGTTGTGGATAGCCTCTATTAGCTTGGGGCTTTCTTAGGTTTGGGTTTGCTAGTGTAGGAGGTCCTAACTTGCTATTTAGCAAGAGATTGTGCTAAGATTGACGATAATATAATAATACTTCTAAAGTTTATACTAAATCCTGCATTGTGAAATGCCGTTAAGGTAGAGATAGGTAATATAGTCGCGGTATTAATTAATTAAGTTATGAAGACGTGCTATTTCGGAACTGAGGAAGCCACAAAAGCAAAAGGAGGTAGGCAACATTCTGGGTTCTGGAAACTGGAAAAGGGGGGCGTGCAGGGTGGTCAAATGCACTAGTCCGTAGCGGCATGGCAACTGGCCTGCAGTAGTAACTTGCCCTGAGTGGCTTAGCCTTACCTTACTTATTGGTAGAACCCGACCAAGCCAGGGGCAGGACCAATATTTACAGAACCCTAGATCCTTTCTACCTTCCCATTTAAACCATTTTATCCGTAGAAAAGCTCATGGTTAGCAACAGCGTCATGCCCACGGTCAATCCCGATATCGATAGCGAGACTCCAGGTGCAAATGGGGACTCTCTCAGCCAGAACGCTGAGGTGAAGAGGAGAAGATTAATCCAACAGAGCGTCCGCAAACCCGCGGCCAAAATTAACATACGATCTGCAAGACCTCATTCATATGGAGCTACGGATGCTAACTTACCCATCCGAGCAGAAGAAGAAGCAGTCGAAGAAGATCCCTCCCTACGGCTCAGTCCGTCATTTCCCATGCCGGCAATGCGTCGCCCGAGCCAGCAAGTCTCCCGGCCATAAATACGCCTCTCAAGACAGTAGGTTTAATTGTCCCTGGTTATCTGCTAAGTGCGCTAACATATATTGATTAGATACTGGTGCTGCCTGCTAGGATTGCGCCAAGAACGGCCATACGTATCGACCGGTAAGACATATCTACTCTCTGTCAGCTAACTGGCCACTTACCCCGCTGCATCTCTAGGTTCCTACTAAAGCCCAAGCTACTGTACGTGCCTTTTGGGACCTAAACTGGCAGCTCAGTAGCACCAATGAAGAACCGGATAAGGTCTGGCGTGGTGCCGCACAACGGGCAGCTTAATAATTGCAAGCTTGCGGCAGTGGTGCGGCCCCTCCTCCTACCATATGACCAGCTCCTGCCTTGGCTTCATTTGGCGAAGTAGCTAAGAGGAGCTTTGAGAAGAGAAAGCTTATAGCGCTAGAGACTATCGCCAGGGCTGCTTAGCTCTGGATTGTAAGTATAGCCAAG
This sequence comes from Fusarium sp. Na10, assembly GCA_002234255.1. NCBI lineage: Eukaryota > Fungi > Ascomycota > Sordariomycetes > Hypocreales > Nectriaceae > Fusarium > Fusarium sp. Na10. The sequence continues at coordinate 26,492 of NJCS01000465.1, read as the reverse complement.
TCATTAGATATAACTTTAAGTACTAACTTCCTATCTAGCGGCTTAATTAACCAGATAAGGAGGGGGATAATAAGGGGGAAGAGGATGACTAGAAAGATAAAGGAAACTCAGCAGTATTAGTTTCAAATCCGACTACCGCATCTCAAGGACAAGGATTATAACCACCGTAAATAGCTTCACGGTTAGAATAAACTCTAAACCACAAGCAAATTACTATTTAGAAAATTAGCAGACTAAGTATGGGTATAAAAGGTTATCTTTTATTGCTCCTTTATATTAGAAAATCAAGCAGTTATTTACTCTTGGCTATCTATGCATACATGCAGTACCATATGTGCAGTACCATAAGACCCTATCTTGCTTTAGTAGAACTAAAGCGCACTCTGTTAGTGCAGTGCAAACTCACTGCTATAACAGTATCTTCCATATGGCGCCCAGAATTTAAGAAATTTAAGCTAAGGTACAGAGTGCAATGTACTGCAGGGCTAAGTAACTATACCGCTAACCCAATTTAGCACATTAGCGGTGATTTTGGGGGGTTTTGCAACAGTCACCTCTATAGCCTGCCATAGAAGACCAAAACCAGTGCAGCCTGGAAGCCGGGAATGGATTACCGTTATTCAAGCGATCAATGCGGAAGGCCGGGCGATCCTGCCGTTTATCATAGGTGCGGGCCAATATCACCTCGCCAACTGGTACCGAGAAAGCAACCTCCCTGGCGACTGGGCTACTGCGACGTCCCAAAATGGCTAGACGGATAATGAGATAGGACTTGAGTGGCTAAAGCACTTCGACCAGTGTATAAGTAAGCGACTAAATAGTTGCTATTGTCTTTTAATTGTTAATGGACATGAAAGTTACTACTCTGCCGACTTTAAGATATATTGCAAAGAATATAAGATTATTATACTTTATATGCTGCCTTATTAGTCTTACCTGCTTTAACCCCTTGATATTGGGTGCTTCGGGCTGCTTAAGAAGGCTTACGGTTAAGAAATAGAGCATCTGATCTAATGCTTCATAACCCACGTTTCCAAGACCGAGCTCTTTCTGGCCTTATATGCTGCATTTTAAGCTACTATAATAAAAGAAAATATCAAGACTGCCTTTAGAGGGGCCGGGCTTATTCCTATTAACCCGGAAAGTGTTATATTAAAACTTGACGTGTAGCTGCGGACTCCAACACCTGTCAAGGAGGAGGCCAGGCCCTTAACCCCTTAGGTTTCAAAGACACCTAAAACGGTGCTTAAGGCTTAGTCTCAGTCTGAATACCTCCAAAGGCAAATAGGCAGGCATCATAGTAGCTCACCAGAGTCAAGTTTAGTAGCCTTAAAGTCTCTTTCTAAGGGAATACAGGCAATAATACATAAGAATGCCTTATTAAGGTCTAAGGTCTACGACCTTCGACAGGCGAATTAGATACTAAGCCGGCGGCGGAGGGCAAAGAGAAGTCAGCTATAGAAAAGAGGGGTAATAACAGTAGATAAAGGAAGGGAAGCAATTGATCAGATGGGTGTTGATGTGCAGGTAGGGGGCGAATCGTCGAGAATTGGTGGTCAAAGAAGGTCGGCGTAAGCAAAGGAACGGCGCTGTGGATCATGCGGCAAGACTGGGCATAACGCAAGAATATGTTAGATAGTTGTTGCAGTATATAAAGAATAGTATAGTGATTAGTTTTAATTAATTAGAGGGTTTGTTGTGTTTTTCTGGTGATTTCTATTTTGATAGCTGAAGAAAAGTGTTCCGCTTGCTTGTCTGTTTCACTCGCTTATCATGTACATTACTGTAAGAAATTAACTTTTAGCAGAACAGTAAAATATTAAAGAGCTTGAAGCATGTAGATGGAAATATTGTCAACTTACACTAATGTTGAATTGTTAGCACCCTTCCTGGCTTTAAACTCAGCAGGATCATCTCCTCCTACCGCACTGTATAGACGTGTCTGCTTGATTAATGGAAACATTGGTCGCATTGGTCGCAGCGTTTAAACGCAAGCTATTCGGTTTAGCATACTGGAGTACAGCATGATTTAAGATTATAAATAATCTAATAAATAATCTGAGACAAATAACTTTTCAGCTTGGTACTATCATCCTGTTTTATTACATAGGTTACAAGTGTAGGAAGTAGAGCAATCTGTGCCCGGGCTATGCATATTATACATATGACGCAAGACAAACCAAACACAATGTATGATCATTGAACTACTTTACTATGACGCAAAACTTTCCTAAAGTTACTTACGTTAAGTCTAGAAACAGGTATTTGATGATTCGGTTGTTTATGACGGCTGGATGTTATTTGTATGTTTGAAGTATGACTTGTAGCTTAGTACATTACGTATCGAAAGACTCTGATGCGGTCACTCTTATAGATTCAATTAAATCGCAGTCATGCCATCTGAACAAGCCGAGCCTATCGTATACTAAGCAACGAGCTCAAAATGGAATTGCGGCTTATAAGAATATAATAATTATTGAATTACATGTTCATTTAGTGGTTACGTGTCCTAATGGGGGATAGGCCTAGAAAGAAGCCTTCAATTGAGTACTCCTCCTCCCGTTGATACTCGTGTAACGTTGTCTAGAGCCCCTACTAATGTCATAGTGGGACGCCCACTTGCAACAGGAACCAATGGAGTTTGCGCTTTTGGAGCTAATAATTTCATTGGGTGGTGTTCTCCCATCCTTGGTTCAGAAGTGTGTGACGCGTAAATTATATGTTCCTTTGGGCTTGTAATTTGTACTAGTTAAAGTGCGTCGTTTGTCACTATGTCGTGGCCAAATCGTCAACATTCCATCATTGCATATAATGATAGACTGATATGAAGGGCCATCCCTTGCTGATAAAAATCTTTTCAACTTTGTAACGTACTTCTTATTTATTAGTTTATTGGCAAGGTTCCCAACTCGCGCCATTACATCCCCACAACTCAGGGTCGTATTTAGAAACCGACTAATTTATTATACACAACATGTACTAAAATCCACTCGTGCCATGGCTTCCATTTCAGACACTATAACCAAGGACCACCGCGAGCTGAAAGAGTACTACAATGAGGTAGTAACATCTACAGATCTTAATCATTAACAACGATACAGTAATTAGTTTACCTGGGAGCTCGCTCGCCACTCAGTAGGCGAAGAGCTAATTATCTATCCTGCATTTGAGAAATATCTGGGATCCAAGGGTAAAGAGATGGCAGAGGATGACCGGAAGGAGCACTATAGAGTAAAGCCCATTTAAGAACTAGAAGCTATAGGATGAAGTGCTAATTAGACAAAGGTCAAAGAGCTCCTCAAGGAGTTTCAGAATATGAAACCAAAGGAGCCCGAATATATTCCAAAGCTCAAGGAGCTGTGGGCAGTGCTATCGAAACATATCGAAGAGGAAGAACGTTCGGATTTGCCAGCTCTTGAAGGTGCATTGCAAAAGCATACCGGTAATTCAGAATCAATGGCTAAGATATTTGGCTTGACCAAGGCATTTGTGCCATCTCGGAGTCACCCGAGCGCTGGCGAGCATCCACCTTTTGAAACCGTAATGGGGTTAATCACCGCCCCTATTGATCATATTGCGGATATATTTAGGAAGTTCCCTGACACGACTATGTCGCCTAACCCTTCTACAAAATAGATCGGGCATAATAGGGTACTCCGAGATTGCTTCTTTATTAACTATAATATTAATTACAGATTGGAAGCTATAATGAGTTAATTTAAATATTAATCTTCCTTCTTAAGATATAAAGGACTTTTTTCCAAGATAAGAGGGTCAATGTATAAATCAATGCATCGATCAAAATCAGCTTAAGAAAATACAGGTGAAACATGACCTCGGTCACTTCCTCTCGTTACTTACAGTCTTTGCGCCCTATTTGCCCTTGTTTTCTTAATGGCAAGGTTAATAGGAACAGGGTTACTGTTATATACCATGCAGTACCCCTCACTCGGTCATACCCCTCTACCGGTTAGCAAAAAAAATAGCCTCCTATATAAAATGCGGTTTTTTACTTGCATAGTATTTGACCAAAAGTGAAGCTATTAGCATGGGAAAATAGCTGCCGTATTTAAAATTGCATAAGATTTAATATTTTAACATTCCTTCTTCAGTGACGCTTGCGGTATGACTGTACAGAACTAATATGGAATGTCTCAAAACGCCTCCCTCATCAACCTCCCTCCGCCAAGTCTCAGCAGATTTTTATCTACACCAGCCTCTTAAAACCACGCTAAAAATGCCTCAATTACCTTATACAGAGGATGATATTATCGAAGCTATGCTGGATGTCACAGATAATGGACTCTCGTAACATAAGGCCGCCCAGAAGCATGGCATGCCTTAGACCACTCTTTCTGATTGACTAAGAGGCATACCGCCTAAATCTGAAGTTACCCATCCTAGCCGGCTGTTATTCAAGTCTTAAGAGGCCAGGTTGATTACCTGGATACTTTGGCAAGAGGCCCTAGGCTATGCTCTATCCTACAGTCAAGTTTGCGCTACTATCGCTGCCCTCCTACGATAATAAGGCAGGGAATGGCCTATCGGTATCTATTAGCTAACCAGGTTCATAAAATACTATCTATCTATAAAGAACAAGATAAAAAAACGCCAGGAAGCATCGAGGTTTAATTGTTTTACCCTGACTGCTATTAATTAGTACTTTGATATTTAGGAGAGAGAATATAGCTAGATTAAACCTAAGAATATAGTTAATGTTAATAAGGACGGTATAATGGCTGGATTTAGTAAGTATTTATCGTTATACCTATTAATTTAGCTAATCTATTGCAAATCCAGGCTTAGATTCCTTAGTTATTGGCAGTAGCGATCCTAAGAGGAAGGCCTTCCTTAAAGGCAAAGAACTTTAATAATAGTAGTTTATTAAAGAGCTTAAGGAGGTAGCTAACTAGTATTATATTACGTCTGATAATAGCTAGACAGATAACTATATATTTATATATATCTGCCTATTCTAAGTCTTTTAAATAAAACATATTACTAACTTAAAATCCAGGATAAGTAGATAGCTACATGCTTTTTAAATAATATATATTATTATTACCTGCTAGCCTACTGCTTTTACAGTCTATAGCTACTTAATAATAAAATATTTAATATCTCTAAGGCTACCTATTATAAAGTACTTTAAAAACTAATAAGCCTGACCGATTCTGCCCCAGTAAATAAGGTTAACTTTATTAAGGTTAACTTTATTAAGGCTTATACTAAAGCTAGGGAAGTAGGTATAATAAAGAAAAATATCCTTTCTGGCTAAAGAGTAACTAAGAACTAGCCAATCTCTTAATAGAAAGCGCTTATATATCTAGAAATTTAGTTAGATAAGAAGAAAACAATGCCTACTTTAAATAGCCCTAGTAACAGGTAACGTGACTTTAATAATATACTAAAGACCAGCCATTATATTAGGGATCTAAGGAAGAATAAAAGTCCCTTAATAAGAAGATAGCATTCTGTAATATTAAGAGGTTTTAAAGTATAAGAGTTAAAGATTACCTTACTAAGCTTAAGAGTAGCTAGTTTAGAGGAGGAAGTTAGATAGTTAAGCAGAGGCAAGAAGAGAAAGGCAATACTAAATTCTAATAGAAAGTTTATAACACTAGCTAAGGCTCTAGTAGTTAGTAATACTATTTCTAAGCCAGGCTAAGTAGCTAAAGAGATAGAGGCTATTGAGAATATAATTAAGGTAGGAGGAGTGGAAAAGGATAAGGGCTTAAATTTAAAGGCAGAAGGGTTACTAGATATATAGACTTGCGCAGGCCGCGTAGTTAAAAGACTAAGGGAATATTAAAATACAGTTAATTCTAATCTTAATCCTAAACGTGAATTTAGTTTTACTATTTTTGCTAAGTTTTTGCCATTATATTGAAAAATTACATTTTATATAGGAGACTATTCTTTTTACTAACTGGTAGAGAGGTATAACCAAGTAAGGGGTATTGTATGGTAACTTTATGTTGCACTGAGCGTGCTTAAAGGGTTAGAGTGAATATAATAAGCAGTAGTAAATATGTTAATTAATTGTTCTAAGTTATCTCTTGTATGGGGTTTTCTATCCCGCAGAGTTACTTAAAGCATATAGCTAGATTACTAATGCCTACCCTGCAACACTTTACTGCTGCTATAGGGATTAGGACACGAGCCCTACATTTTCTATAGGTGTTTAATTAAGCCTAATTATGCTAATTAACTGGCTTTGTTATATGTATTATGCCCTTTGAGATAAAGTTACTTATAGATGCTCTTAAGAAACCTTGTCTTTATGGAACTTGAGCATCCAGTAACTGTTAAGTTTAATCACGCGTTAATTGGTACAGATTATTATATTCCATGATATAAAGGTTCTCAGATTAATTTCATTCGTACTGAAGCTTGACAGAAAACTCTCTAACTACAGTCCTATCAATGTCTTGAACCGTGTCTGAGTATCGCGGTTACAGACTTATAGCTCTGTAGTGGGTTCTGTAAAACTCAGACAGCTCGAACTTCTTGTCGTCTCCGGTTGTGAACGATAGCCCATCTGGCAACTAGGAAAGGTTTCCTGGAATGCCTTCCCGTTTGACGATCAACTTCGCCAACCCTTTTAGTTTAATGATTTCTCCAAATGAGGTATAACACCCTCACACAATGCATTTCTGTTGAATGGCATCGAGACGATCAGTTTGCGATGGATAATGATCTCGGGATGGCAATTCGTAAGGAAGAGTGGAGTAGCCATGGATAAGCAAGGCATACTCCAGAAAAAAGAGTACAAGTGCTATGGGAAATATAACCGTCAATCGAAAACAGACTAATCTCAAAAGAAAAAAGGTAGCATCTATACCAAAGCGATTCATGTAAGGTACCTGACCCCGTCGTGGATCCCTCCTGTTTGCTTTCGAATGTGCCTATCGCGCTCTGCCGTGAGTAGGTAAGAATGTGCCGGCCTGTACGTCGGCTTAGACCCGGTCAGTGACTTTGTTCCCACCACTAAATTGTGGATAATGATAAGCAGAACTAGCAATCCAGCAGCGGTACATGAGACTGGCAGCCATTCTGCTATGCACGGGAAAGGGATAGTTAGAATAGCATGTCGGCAGAGGTCATGTCCTGAAGACACTTTACCCAGCTTACGCTTTGCTGGGAGCATCCTAACATGAGTATAGCATATCTAGTCCAGCGAAAAACTATGAACCTGGAAACTATACAGGAAGCAGTGGGACGCCTTTCCAGCCCTCAGGGGGTTATGATACCTCAATTCTGCTGTACCTACTGAGCTCACCGATGAAAAGATTGACCAGCTCAGCCTTGGATAGCCGCATTCGTCCTAGTCTCAAATTTCTATAGTGACTATTCTTACAGAGAATGGACATAGAAGAATGAGATCAACCCCTCTCCTCAGCATGAGGATGGATCAGTTCAACTATACAGCGGTCTTACAGGCGTACAGGTTGCCAGATGCAAGCAGATCACCATTTTGTGAATCATAAACAAGTTACCCTTCGCCAGCTGACTGCAATCCTGACCGGCCTCGGAGAACATCCTTGTCGTAGCCTCCGCTTCACTCCTCAGTTAGCCCCAAGTCCTTATCATCTGGCTCCCGCAACGATCCCGGTGGCGGCTTCTCCCTTGGCCCTTTAATGATGTTAGACTTGTCTGTCGCTTCCCTTTCATCGCGTTCTGATTGGAGTGCGGGGGTTAGCCTGCCTAGTCCACTGCACAGATTCCATATTGGATGCTTCCGTATTTCTGCGTGCACTATACATACCTAAAGCCTCGTCTGAATCTGACTTCGTGGGCTGAACAGGGGCTTCAACCGGGTCATCGTCGCCTATGACAGGTACAGGTCCAGCATCCCGTTCCTTGCCCGTCACATACGAGTCGTCAGTGACTTGTCCAGCGGGTGCTTCGGGCTGGTCCTCGACGCGACCAGGCTTATCGTCACTCTTGGACCACGATACCTGGGACATTGTGTTCAATCTTGGTTCAGTGCTGTAAAATGAGACGCGGTGTGGTCTAAAGAGTGGTGTCGCGAGTTCTAAAGCGCTGTGTCTGTGACGATCGGCGTGACTTTATGGGCGGGCGCGTAAATGTATTGTGTTATTGAAAATTGTCAATTGTGTTTAAATTAGTTATTATCCGTCATGTGTGGCTAAATGTCAGCAGATAGCCGTTCATGCGAAAGAATTACATCACGATTAAGAGATGATGATACACAAGTGACCCGTGCAAGCTATTACAGATTAATGAGCTAAGGTAACTTATGGGAGTCGCTGATGACGGTGGTGATGTAATAGGGAAAGCGGGGTAGCCGGTTAAGATAGGACAGATTGTAACTGATGAGCTAATTGTTGAACTGCCTCTGCCTGAGAAACTGGTGGCAGCTGAATGGGGTCCGTCTTGGGGCTGTAATGAGACGAGATATCTGATAGTGGGGAGCTTAATAACAGCTCTAGAGAACGATGTTTTAATAAATTTCAGATTAGGGGTGGTTGAAACGCCAGCGTCTTTGACGGATAGTAGTAATTAAGGTTAGATTAGAGCTAATAGGACTAGGTCGGAAGCGCCTCTACAGCGTAAAAGGTAAGGATGGGGTAAGGACAAAGTAATTAATTTAAGATGTAAGGGATCCAGGCTCAGAGATAGGACTTTACATATAAGGAATCCTGGCGTAGTCACCACAAGATGGGGTCTAAATGTTATGTGTAAAAGAGCGGTTGATTTTCCGTAGGGTTCCCCTAAGGGGTTTCTCTTATCTAGTAAAATTGTGGTGAGAATGTGCACTCTACTGGGCCCCAAACGGGAAGGCTCCAGCCTCCACCGGCAATTGCCAGCTATGTATGTCATTTAGGGGCCTCCTCTCTCATCTCTTTCAGCTTCTCCATGGCCCTTTCTTTAGCATCCGCCGATGTTCCAGGGTTACTGATCGTAGCTTTATACCCTCGTGCTCTGGGTTCTCTAGTTAGTATGATGCAAGCTCTAGTATGATCTGCGGTTGCCTCTGCTTCACATACATATTACGAGGATCTTTGTCCTCCGTCTTCTCGGTCGTCTCATGTGTTCCGCTTCGTTCTTGGAGGGTGCCTTCGTAGGGTTCACCCAACCTTTCTAGTTCCTCTCTGGCATGCTGCCTTGCGGCCTCCGACACGTCTGGCTCCTGTCAGTTGCGCTGATTGCTTTGTTGTGAAATTCTTGTCAAAATGGCCTAAGGGGAAAGATCTGCCCACTTACTGGGCCGGCTGATGGTGGCTTTATATCCACGCACGATGTTATGAGGATCCGTCAACTTGTCGGCCTCTGGAGGTACTTCCTTTGGAATGTCGGACTCATCTTGGGGGTCTCCCCCATCGAGTATTTCGTTCGCAATGTCCGCGTTATGCGCCATTTCGCTTCCCCGACGATCCAGCTATGTGAAGTCTACGCCTGGCTGTATCAAAAAAATGGATCCTGAGTCTGTCTTTGAAGATCGAGAGAATTATCCCATGGGCTCTCACTAAAGCGGTTTGGTGCTGACCTTCGAGCTTTATACCCTTCGGGTCACATGGAGTCATTTTAGCGTAGTGCATTGATGAAATACTTCTAACGTCATGGTGATAAGTGCTGCATGGACTCAAGAGCAGTAATCTGCGACACCACAAGCACCAGAAAACAATGGAGTAAGTAGACTGATTCCAAGTAACGTCTCGTACTGCTCCACCACTCAACACAAAAAAGTGAACGACCCCGGCTCACCGCAGCGGGCTTGTTACGTACCTGTATATAGGTTTCCTATGAAAAAAAGATCGAAGGATGGCTTAGGCGGCTATTTGCTTAATGCGGACATTCAGACACGTTATTTCCTTCTTAGACCTTCCTCAAAGCTACACATCGAGAGTCGACAACCCATAGTAAAGACAAATCCATCGATAGGTGCGGATGTGTTGCATGATGACGGATAATGGCCACGCATTAACCGACGTGGTTTGGAGACTCATTAAGGCCACAGGAGCCTCTGGGATGGTTCTGGAACGCACCGTTGTTGGCGTTTCATTGGGCAGAAACCGGCTTTGAGGTGCGGAGGACTGCTGCACCGCTGTGGTGTTGACGAACTTAGCCTCTAATTACGTCATTCCGGGATAATCTATCTATCTTCATGATGTTAGTCAGGGCCTGATGACTCGCAGACGTCATGTAGACGTACTGTAACGTGTCAATTGAACCACTATAACGTGAAATCGGTGGATTGATGTTGAGTACTTAAACGTGAAGAAATCCAAGCATTTCAGAAACATCAGACTCAGACAAGCACTTTCCAATCACAAACAACAACTCAACAACTATCAAAATGACTGGCACCGACAATACCAACCCCGGCAACTTCGCCAACCGGTATGTCTTCAACAACTATTACTCCGACATCAACATGCTAACAATCACAGCCCCAAGGAGGAGGTTCAGGAGATTGCTTCCAAGGGCGGAAAGTCCAGCCACTCTGGTGGTTTTGCCAGCATGGACGCAGATAAGCAGGTTTGTCACCATCATCACCTTGAATCTTTTCGCAGACTGACACACATTGTAGCGAGAGATCGCTTCTGAGGGCGGCAAGGCCTCATCCGGCTCTTTCGAGCCCGGCAGCGAGAAGGCCAAGGAGGCTGGCCGTAAGGGCGGTCTGTCTTCCTAAGCGTATTACTATTACGAGATATGACGCTTGGATGGATGGAAGTGCTCTGTATCGACAAGCTGTAGCGATATGAATTGTATGATTAATCGGGACTTTTGTGTATATTCGTGCCATGTCAATTCTTGCTCGTACCTGCCAGTACTCACCGCACCACAACGATAATCATGCTATCGATCAGCAATTAGGATTCTGCTCTAAAGTGCTTGCATTAGTAACTGTAACAAATATGCGGTAACTGCTTAAGAAGCAGGAGATTTCTTGCTTGCAGATGAGAGAAAACGATCTTATTTTTAAATAAGTTCTATTTATCCTATTTATCACTTTCACAAGACCTGAGGACCGCTTGGCGGAGATTTAGGCCCTTGGTGGATGTCTGGTGTTGGGAACCCCGCATTAGACGTCATCATTGTTATGGGAGACGATCCGGATGGTTCGGGCGGGGGATATCGTTGCCCTCAGCGGAAGAGAGTCAGGACGACGAAGGTATTAGAAAGGGAGAAACAAAACGGTGATATGGAATAGCAGGAGGAAGGTGAGACTAGTGAGGGAGCTCTGGGATAAAACCGAGCTCGGAAACAGACGGCCCCTAAGTCAGCTGGTGGTATGGTTAAGGCAGTCCAGAGCTTGAAGCAACTCCTAGAGTAGGATTTCAACAAGAAAGTCGAAGCGATGAAGGTGGAATTTCAGCTCGAGTTTGCCAAGCTTAGAGATCGCATGGCTAAGGAAGTCGCCAGGGCCACGGCTCAAATGGCACAAGAACTATCGGAAGTCCGAGACCAGCTTGCACAGGTTTGCGGTGAGCTAGAGCCAGTGTTGCTAATAATATACACAATACGATATTGGCAATATGAACCCCTTCGCAATATTATTGTATTGTCAGGGGGTGCAAATTGTATCACCCAATATGAACATGGCTTATATTATATTTATTTATCGCCAAGAACCCAATGTGCCTTGAGGAACGAAAGGTGCCTTTGAGGAACGAACGTGAGGAACGAAGTGACGAAAGCTCTTATGCCCCACCCCGCTTTATACCTCTGACCTCAAAATCACGTGGTTTTGGGCATGACGTCGTGTCGGCTTCGTGATTGCTTGTTTGTTTTAACTGCCCCGGTAGACGTGTGTGAATTGTGTTTATCTTTAGGAGAGTAAAAAGGCGGGGAATTTCGGGGGACCAGGTAGCCAGCATCAATAGCATTGGTCAACTGGGGGCGCCGCGGACTAAAGCTAATCCGCAATCCTTCGGCTCTTCGTCTTCGCTGGGCCCCCGTTATCCAGGTATAGTCATTTAGACGACTACGACTGTATATTGTTAGATACGCGATAGCTACAACGATTTCATGCTAGGGTGGATTTAGTATATTTATTATGATTATTAAGGAGATATTGATGGAAGATCCTATTGTGCTTGTTTCTTGTTCGTGCGGGGGCGTCAGTCTTCTGACACTCTCAGACAAAAAACCACTATTATCCTTATAGCCGCAGTTTAGAGCCTCCTGTAGTGCATATTGACGTCAATCTAACACATATAGGATGGCCAAATCAAATCAAATCATGTGTCGCCCTTTACGTGCTTAAAGGGTTAAAGTGAATATGATGAGCAGCAGTAAATATGTTGATTAATTGTTCTAAGTTATTTCTTGTGCGGGGTATTCCATCCCGCAGAGTTACTTAAAGCATATAGCTAGATTACTAATATAGTTATTTCCTGAGCCCTTGAAGATCATGCCTACCCTGCGACATTATGCTTGTTTTAACTTCAACCTAATACAATACAAGAACTTCGCGTTGGTCTTTATATATTAGGTCCGAAAGCTCAACGTTACAAGCTTGCCGTGCTTTAGTCGTACGCTTAGTTTTGTTCTGACCAGTCCCAGCACGCCGTATCCCTGATCGTCTTGTCGCTTAATCTTTCCAGCTTTTCTTCTGCTGCAACCATGTTCTCTGGCACCCTGTTACCCACAAAGTCTCTCTCACGCACCTCCAACAGAAGCGTAATGCCCCTTAGGGTTCTGCACCGCGACAGTTACACATACAGACTATATAGGTCGCACTGCGCTGGAACAGCCTTGCCGTCGATATTTATCGTCCTTGCTCCCCGGAGTTTAAGGACAACCCGATTTAATGTCTTACTTTATACCTTGTAATCTGTGCAGGCAAAAGCCGCTGCGCATGGCAATCCCCGTCGGCTGACATTCTTTCTTTGCCATAGGCGCTTCTTCTGGCATTCTATCATAGTACTAATCGGCGTTAGGAGGACGGTACCAGCCGGCATTCCGACAAAGTGGAAATCTCTTATCGTCTCCGACGCTAACACAATGCCCGCTAGCGGGCCGAAATGCAACACGGACTCCTTATTGACCCGATAGCCTGGGTATGCCTTGTCGACAATGATATCCAGGGCCATGTAGCTGGCTCCGTTAACCAGCTTCAGGCCTTGGTACGTGTTCTTGTTTACGACGACGGGCATGCCTGGAACGAACATAAAAATGGCAGGCACTGGGACGGCGCTATCGTCACCTTGACCTAGCATCATAACAGCCTCCTCCTCCGTCGGCTCGCCCTCTTTCCATCTGTGCTCTAATACGAAGATACGCAGCAGGGATTGCCGGTTCTTCCAAAAACATAACGATGCCTCGATATTAAGGTTCCAACGGTTCCTATTTAACGGTATCACTACAGTAAGCCCTAGTGCCCACACGATCCGTCTCTTCTCCCTGTAGCAGGTGCGATTCAGGAGGTCCATGTCAGATCGGTTTTACACTCCACGGCGCACCCGCATTAGCAGTCGCTGCGGCTATAGATCGCTAGCGGCACGGACCTGCTTATCCAGCATGATTACTGTAGTAAACTTTTTCCACCGGGCGTGCGCTCTATCGTGCGGGTACCTCTGCTCTACCTTAAATAACTTCTCCTTGTTTTACAAAATGGCCGCACTGGGGAGGAGGATTAACCTTTCCTATACAGGGCAGAATTGGTAGAAATCCCCGCAGAAGACAACAATGGGGATACCGCCAAAGTCCTACGCGCGCCCTTGAAGCTTACGCAGCTATTCGTTCACAGCGTACAGGGTCCGCGTACCGAGCATACTAACCTCGTCAATGATCAGCAGCCACTTCTCCTGCCACTATGCCGTGCTTTGTCCGTCGACTCGAAAGCTTGCCGAGCTAGACGCTGCAAATCCATTGACGTCCAAGCCCCGGCCTCCTCGCGGAGCTGTATCTTTAGAGAATCCACAGGCAGAGTGGATGGTAATCCCGTCGATGTTTGCAGCTGCTATTCCCAAAGTCGCCGTTACTAGCAGACGATGCGATATCCCCTTGCTTGCAAATAGCTCGGTAATAGTCAAAATAACCCGTAACTTCCCAGTGCTGCCTTCGCCTCCGATAAACTGGCAGAGCTGTAGGGTTCCGCTCTCGTCCCGGTGTACGTGGTCTAGTTAACGACATATCAGCTGGACTGCAATTCCCTGTTTTCGATTAAGTGTAAACGACCTGGACAGCTGCCTCCCCGCCTCAGAGAACGAGGTAAACGAGCCGAACTCAATGGTCGTCGATAGCCTCACGCACCGGCCTATGGTTTCCAAATCGGTAGCCGTGTAACGGACTTTGTATTCGCCGAACCCGTTCAACATGTTGCACACAGCTAACTCGTAACCAGCTGTATCGCTGTCAGGCTAATTCTGGATTCCCTGGATCATCTTCTCTTTCTCCCTAAATGCGCTTGTTTGCTGTGACTTAATAGATTTGGCATGCTCTTACCACGGCATCTCCGCCGCCTCTAAGGACGACCTTTCTGCCCTACTCAGTGTCGTCAGTCCTCTCTCGGAAACTATTATGCTGTGCAGCTCGTCCGCAGAACGTAGGGCTAACTGCTAAAACCGGCTCAGTTACTGCGCTATCGTCCAGATTTCCTTTGACCCAGCAGTTATCTCTGTTCTCGCCATCGCCTGCCTCAATACGTCTAGCACCCGTGTTACGGTACCGACACCGTCCAAGCGGTATGCCTCTTAGGGTTCAGTATCACACTCTAGCCCGGCTGTGTTAACGCTGGCATCCACGTCCCCGCCCCCGCCCTCGGACTGGGCGGCCCACTGGTTGGCATCCCGTTTTGCGTCTTCGGCTGACCGGTGGAGAAGTTGAATGTTATCTACCACAAACAATATCCTTCGAGGTAAAGCTCGTCTCTGTCCTTCCCAGATGTCATTAATATCCCCTGCCCCCTTGGACAAGAACGACTCCCACGGGACGAATAGGGCCAAGTACTGAACGGCCGCCCTGCGTCAGCCGGGTTAGCCATTAAACCGACGATTCTCCACTAAAGCCCTGTACAGGGGCCGCTGGCGCCATCACTCACGCATACCTCTTGTAATAACCCTCAGTCACCTCGCTCCAGTCTGTGCTCAGGTAGCCATCGAAACAGACGACGGCATGCTTGCCGGGCTTTCGTAGCGCCTGAACCCATATCTGCAAGGGATGCCAGCTCCTGTCCAATTGTACCTCCCCCCGAGTTCCTGCACCCTTGCCCTTACGCCTTAACTTAACTATGGACATGTAGTCGTATAGAGACAGCCCCTCCAGGAGCTTACCGCGGTGTAGGTATGCTTATACGGGGGAAATCCTCTCTCCGCCTTCTTCCAGGAACACCGTCTCCTCGAGCAGCTCATCTGCGACCTCCATGCCACTCTCGCGTCGCAGGTATCGCCATAGCCGGAAAATATGCCAGTAGAGGGAGGATACGTTCAGGAATGCCCAGGCGTCGTTACTTGCAAACTCCGTCGGGTAGCCCAGGAGATAGGCGATAACTTCGACCTGTGACAATGCCCGCTCTGTGAATATCCGGTTCGTAACCTTTATCAAGAAGTAGCGCGTTTGATTTCGACCTCGATCCACGTTGCCTGCCTGACTATGTTCGACGATAGACTCATCCGTGTCGGGGAACAGTCCTGCTGCTGCGGCCACTCGCTTCTACACCGGATCCTTGACCTTTGTCGCGTAATTCGTGATATAAAATACGATAGCCAGTGTCTTGCACTGCGTTACTATGAACGAGATATCGTGGTTATATTGCAGGCCCATGGCCATCGCTTTATTCTATCGGTTCACCATGCTATAAGTCCGCCGGATTTATAACACCCCTTTATCCGTAAATGCTGTCTTCTCCGCCAGTCTCCATAGGGCCTTAAACCGACACGGATCCCGACGCTTTCCCTGACCTCGAATAGCATACTTGACGCATGTTGGGCTGTGGGTGTAGATCTGAGTGGCACCAGCACAGAAATTGGCTTCTTCGTCAAATGCGGCCGCAAATTGCTGCCTATTTTCCAGCAATGACAATATATCAAACGTTACAGATCTCTCCGCTTGAACTGCCAAAGATGCCTCTTGATTGAGATCCTGAGTCGTTGGCCTTGCATTAGTCCATCTTGCCCCGCATAGCAGCCGTGCGGCGAACGTACCTCCCTGATAACACTATCCACGTACTGGATGATCCTTTCCCGATATGCAGCCTTGTCTTCCCCTTCGACGTCTCTTAGGATTGAAGTCAGGTGCATGTTTCCACGGAGCCAGAGGAGGCCATGCATATAAAGCGAGCCTTGCTTGTTGGTCTCCATGGCCCCGAAGTACCTGCTAATACGCCCGAATACCGACTCCTTTCCCGTGTTTACGTAGTAATTAAAGAACATGGTCACTTTCCGGTAAAAGAAGATAGCTGAACTAAGAGGATTTGATATTGCCAGCCTTGTCCGCTTATATACCAGGTCCAGACTTATCAGGAAGGCTTCAGCCTCATCTGGATCCCGCTTTCAATATACAGCGAGCTTCAGCTTGACCGGGTTCGTAATATCGTTTAGATTTAGTGTAAACCAGATAGCCAGGATTCTATCTCAAATAATGTCAGACTTGATCTTTTGCTGCATACTTAAACGACTTTCCCTTAACATCGGTTAGCGAAAGCCGTATAAAAATAGACTCTTCAGGAGCTGCTTAACATCCTCGTCACCCGTCCTCCCTACCGTCTCTAACTCAGCCTTGGCTAGCTGCAGCCTCTCTGCAGTCAGAGATCGTACGATACGCTCCACCTCTGGGAAATTCTTCCTTATCACACTTAACATACTAACTCGGCGATTTCTTAACCTCACTCCCATGTTAAAGATAAGAAAAGAGAAGATGTAGTGTATTGCAAACCGGCCACCGTATCGCTGCAGCACTACCTTGGCCCACGTCTCCAGTATTATATTGCGCGATGATATGAGACCCCCCACGCGGATATCCGCTTCCACATTTCTATTCTCCTCTAACACTCCGTTATCAATGCTCTCCTCCGCCTGCCTCGGCCCCCCGTCACCGAGCGGAAGCAATGTTGGGAATGTCTTTGCGAAGAATCGTGGGTCGAAGGAGTCGGCAAAGTCTTCACCTCTCGATACGAGAATGTAAGGCTCAGACGTGTGCCCTTGCCGAACCTCGGCCAAACCTGTCAATACACTGCCGCCCGCCTTGTCATGGGGATCTTGCCCATCCAAAGCATCACGAACGTATCGCAGCTTCTCCGAGTCCGCGACGTTTAGTCCCCCATCGAGTGCGAACATGCCAGAGGAGCTGATTTCATGGACCATCCCGACAGCTGCGTCGCCGTCTTCGTTACTTGGCTCCGCCCTCACCTCGTGGCTGGCTTCCCAATTCATTCCCCTGGCCAAGCGTTGCCAGAACTTCTCGAATATCCACGCTTCTCTCGTCATCCAGTCCTCGTTCTGTAGGTGGCACAAGCTGCCCTGTCTGTAATTTCTCTTATGCCGACGGCTCATTTCGCTCTAATTAATCGTAAATTTAAGAAGGCACACCATACAGGGGTGAATCCCAACTCCTCAGTTCCGCCGTGTTAATATTGATCTCGGCATATAACGGATTATGCCTTTTTAGCCACAGCAGCGCCTTCTTAATAACCCTGCGCCAAACTGATAGCAACGCCAATAAATCACTTAGTACTGGCTTCTTCGACCCCTGCCAGGAGACGTGAATCTCGTTTAGGACCTTCAGGAGAGGATAAGGCAGGACATTTTCTGCAAGCTCCTGCATGCTGTTAGGAAATACCGTGATATGTCCCTTGATATATTTCGGGTACCTTGCGCTCTATCTATGTCTATCTGGTCTACTGTACTTGGTGATAAAGCTATAGCACGAGTTTAGCGCAATTAGCTTCTCCTTTACCGGCGTAAGATCCTTTAGCTCGTCCGGAAACATATGCTTGCATCCTAACTGCATATGCAGCCGCGCTGCTGCCAATAATGTACCTTTTCCCAGGTATCTTACGCAGTCTGCACACCCGAGAATCTTCTATCCTACAGGGAAGCACTGAATGCACTTAAAAGGTAAGCTATTGCGCTTTTTAATAGTATTTGCTACCTACCAGTCCTACTTAACGTACTCTAACTCAGTTCTGCTATACTTACGATAATAGAATATATAGGTAAGGACCGGCAGCGTTCTTACGTTGTAAAACGCTTTATAGAACTCCTTAACTGTCTTTACCTTTCTCTCGTAGTTTATAGGTATATACTATATCTGGTTATTAGATAGCCGCTCCTTTTCTGCAAAGTCTTCCTCTAACACACGCAGAACGTTAGCAAGGTTATCCGCCTCCTTAGATTTGCTCCGCTCCTGGCGCCCTACAGTTCTAGTACGTTTGCGTGCTAGCTGACCGTCGTTGCCGCGAGGGCCGGACCTTTTTAGTTTATTCCTATGCCTTAGCTGCTCTTTAGACCCGTTTGCTACTGTATCTTTGGCGCCGCCAACAATCTGGCTTTGACCCGATAATACGGTCCCCGACGTCTAATGAGGACGATGACGTCGCTATGAGTTTACATTACTACTTTCCTGGCCGTTCTCCCCGTTCAACGCCTTTAGAATATTAGCTAACGTCTGAATGCTTAGATCTGCCAGTGCCGGACTAATAACCGACCCTCTATATGCCGCATTTCTTTAGCTCCTAGAGTGCTCGTACTGGCTCTGTATAGCCTCAAAGATGTCTGCTAATGTGCGGATCCCCAGGCCGGCAAGTGCCACATTCTTGCAATTCCATATATCCAGGCGACGGAACAGATTAGACAGGCTCTTAGTTTCCATAATAGCCTACGTTTACTCGCTTTCCTATCACCATAGTTCTATTATAATGTAAGAGATCGCAGGCCACTTAACCCCCAGGGTCTTAATGCTAATATCCGTGCATTTACCTTAGTTCATTGCTTTGTCCCAGACACACAAACTATCCATCTCTCTCTTCAGCCGGACTACAGAAGGACACGTTCCTTCAGACTCAAACTCAAATAACCCCTGAATCCTTGCCTAACAACGCTTTAGGAGTCTTCCCTACCTCGGTCTATAACTACAGCACCCTCTTGATTTGGAACGGCAGTAATGTTGGCTATCGCTCTGTAGATCGACCCTGTATCACACTTACCAATCACCTGCTTGATAGTAAGAACAAGGTTCACGTTTACTCCCCCGACGTGACATTTATTACATGCTCTAAATACCCGATTAAAGTTCCCTTACCAAAATATATTAGAACCCCTCTCTTTATAGCAAGCCGTCCTGCACCTCCCGCAAGATGTAATACGTCTCTAATTATTCTATCTTAGCCTCCATTTAGCATATCTCTTCAATCGACCTTCTTAAATACCTTCCACCTGCGCGACTTCGTTAACACCGTTATAGACAACCCGAGTCAGGAAAACGCACCTAACTACATCAAAATACAGACCAATGCCAACATTTTTAAGGAAAGTAGCTTTTATAGTCCTAATGTAAACGTCAAACCTATTCGTACCTGTATTCATGCTTATCTCACACGAGAAGAAAGGGACCTCTATAAAGCAAACGCCTTCTTCTACGCCGACGGTCGCTTCTCTACTGCCTTATCTGCCGACGGGGCCTTGGAGATTAGTGTCCAAGCCCTTAGCTTGATGAGGCACGTCCCGTCTTGTCCAGTACTCCATCTTGTCCCAACTGACCCTCGCTAGACACCCCGGTGATATGTCTGACTTTGACGAGTATCGACAACACCTGCCGGAACAGTGGTGTCCGATAGTAACCATCATCGGCTTCGTGCCATCCCGTAACGACAAACCTCCTGACTTGCCAGAGGCTCGCTGCTTTGCCGTCAAAACCTTAGTCTACGACGCCTTAAAGGCAGCTCCAGTTACGTTCTCGGTCACCTGTTTCCTGGAAAACACCAAGCGTTAGCAAAGAGTCAAGATCCCTCCAGCGGGAGCATTCCTTAGTCTCACCGCCAAGGTCACTGGCCGCACCGTCGATGCTAATTAGCTAGCCCTCCGTATCCTCGACTTAGCCTACCTTCCGAGACCGGCATCCGTCCCCATGGCCACGCCGACGCCATCCTCTACTCCGACTTCAAAGCGGTCCGCCTGCTGGGAAGGTCGTGCCACTCCGTTCACCCCTTCTAAAAGACAACGAGGCTCTAACAGCGCCAGCCTTGCAAAGTCTTCCTATAAGAACCAGCTTCCCCAATCCATAGAAGGCCAGTCTTTCGATTTCAGAGGATAGCCCAGATTCTCTAACTAATTCCCCCTTCTATTCCCCCTCTCCATTGACCATTACTAACACTGGCAAGTCCAGTATTACTTTACATCCTTTCCTAGGCTCAGACTGCAAGACTAGGCCACATTACAATCGCCATCCCCTAAAGAAGTATCCTTATAAAGAGTAAAAAGTTACGTTTGTGCTCAAGTCCTCATGCATTTCCTACGATTCAAGCGGTAACCCAACTATACATTTTTACCCTTTCCCTGCCATTCTAGCGTCTTATTTTACATATGCTCTCTCTTACGATTCTTCCAATTCATTCTTTTATGATTATTCCTTTAGTATTCCGCCGCCTTACACCGCCCCAGCCTTAAGCCTATCTTTGTAGATGACTTGCTGCGTCTCGATTTCGCATTCGACCTTCCCATACATGTTATTAGCAACAACCGCCATATAAGGATCTCTCACTGTGTGAAGGTAGGACTTAACTAATTACAGAACGGCTGTAATAAGCAATCCGCAACTGACGCAAAAGGATTAGACGCTGCGCAATAACTAGCCTTATGCTCTTACATAAAAGGCAATATGGCATGAAGATAAAAATTAGCAAAGGAAGATTCTTAACGGCCTTCAGATACAGCAGTGATCAGGCTCTCTGGAGCTGGATTGTTAAAACTTAGCCCCTTAACTGCCTTATCGCAAAGGAACTGGAGCCAAACTGAGCACTTCGCCACGTTTACAATAAGTAATAACCTATAGATTCTAAGATTCGGGCTATCGTTAAATAAACTGAATATAAATCTTCTAATTGTAAGCTTTTAAGGGATTTATCTTTCTAAGAATCCCGCTTTATATAGGGTCGTTTTAGAGTTTGTAGGGCATGTTTTACAAAGACCCAGTGTAACTATTAGCATAGTATTTCAAGCAAGCCTGTCAAGTAGAGGCAGGCAAGGCTAGAATGGAGATGGTACGGGCAAAGGAGTAGGGCTTTCTTAGGTGTGATAGGTAGTAACCTTAATACAGCAAAAAGCTAGTTTCTTGTTAAGGTTGCATTACACATAGCTTGCAGTTATCTGCAGAAAATGTTATCCCCTGCCCAAATCCCATCTTGAATTTCGTTCCTCAAGGCTCTTTCTGGGCAACCCGCTTGCGGTTTGCGTCTCCTGTATATTGGCAGTGTGACAATACACCTAATATATTCCACGTGACCTCATGACTAAACTGCTTCTGCGCAAATCTCGTCGCGAAGTCGACTGAAATTGACAACTCTCTTCGTTATGACCTTTTTACAAAAGGGAGGCGCTATTGAGGTATGGCGGTAAGTCTAGCGCTTATTATATATCAGCTTAATCAATCAATCACCCCAATTAAATCAATTAAATTATCGAATTCTTCCTTTTAATTAAATCAATTTATGCATTTTAAAAGTTAAAATAATTAATATATTATAAATATATTATATAATTATTTAATATTAAGCTAAAATTTTAAATCTTCCTAAACTACTACCCTATACTAGATAGTTATAGATTAAGGTTTACTTTCTAATAGCAGTAAAATAGATCTAAAACTAAGTATTTACTATTGTGTTTTAATGCATAACTTTACTACGTATATGCAATCTAGAACGCGTTTCCTAACTATATTACACTATTAAAACAGCCCCTTTTATATATACTTTTTTTTTTTAAAAAAAAAATTTAATTTTATTAGTAAAATATCATATTCGCCGCTCTCCCTATTACTAGCTAGCTTTCCGCTAGTAACATTAACGCCTTGCTCTATACCTCCCTCTTTTATCTTCTTACGATTATCTTAGTTTAAGATAGTTACTAAATACTTAAAACAGGCAGCTATTATAGCTTTACCTCCTAACCTAACTATTAAAGATCTGCCTAAGATTACCTAGAAGAACTATTACTTTATTTAAAAGGATTTGCTAGCTTAAAAAGGTATAAAGGGCAGAAAGAGCTAGATTAGGGTATACAGAACCTTCTTTATTAAACTAAACTATTAGGATTAACTAATAGGTTAAATCTAGTACTGTAATTAATATAATATAAAAGGCATAGTAAAGTTCTTTTTAATATAAGCTATATTTTCTATAGCAAATTATCTCTAAAAGTATATACCTACTTTATTTAATATTATTTATAAGATACCTAGTAGCTAATTAACTTATATAAAGCTTTTTAAATTACTCTAGCTAGCTAGTTTAGTAAGCTAAGTCCTAGTAATAAAAGTACTATTAATATTTATTTTAGTATAATACCTAAAAGGCACTAGCTTAAATAAAGCATTATATTAAAAGTAAAAATAAAAGCTATATAGAAACTAAGTATTAAATTTATTATTAATATTAATATACTATTTACTATCTTTAAATATAGCTTCCTTTAAAAGATCTTTAACTATTTTAATAGTAATTTAGTTATCTAAATAGTATAAAGTAGTAAATCTATTATTAAAAAGATATACTAGCTCTTTAAAGTAAAGCAAGATACTATTAAGGCAAAGCTTTATAATACCTTAATAGCAGTATATATTAGCTTTAATCTTTAGATATTACTAAATCGCTTTGCAATTATGGCTATATATTACAACCTAACTTAGGAATGGCACTTACATTACGTGGCCCCTACTAATTTTCACCAATTAACTAGTAACTCTAAGTAACTTATAACACACTAAGAGATCGCTATTATAAGCTATA
>NJCS01000463.1:99666-112840 GCA_002234255.1 Fusarium sp. Na10 | reverse complement strand
CATCTAAAAGGTTGAGAAAAGTGCGCCGCATGCTAATCTGCGCCACATGCTTATCACAAACGTTAGTCCAATTACCAAACTCAAATTCAAGATCCTGCGAAGGACCAGCCTAGAGCGATCTTGATAACGAAGAGTCTATCCGACAGCCGGTTTCAAAATATCTCTGAATTAATTTATGATCAAATCCCAACATTCTGGAGACATTCTGCTCTAGGCCAAAATACGCGACATGGATGACCATCAGGACAAGATCGCCACTTTAGCTGACGGGAGAAAAGTTTCATATGCTGTTTATGGAGCCCAGGATGACGATGCACCCACTTTCTTTTATCTCCACGGTTTTCCGGGGTCTCATCACGAGGGTTACGTGATTAGCAGCGCTGCATCTCGGCATGGCGTACGCGTCATTGCGCCGACGCGCCCAGGGTACGGCGACTCGACATTTCAGAAGAACAGAAAAATACTCGACTATCCCAAAGACGTCGTAGAGTTAGCAGATATCCTGTCTATCAAAAGATTCGCTGTCTTAGGCGTCTCTGGTGGTGGGCCCTATGCCATCGCTTGTCTCAAGGACCTCCCCTCAGATCGTCTGGTAGGCATCGGTACCGTCGCTGGCGTCATGCCAATGTCTTTCTCGACGCAAGGAATGCTTACAATGACACGACTTATGTTCAACGTGGCGCCACACGCTACAAAAATCTTGGGTTGGATCACCGATAGAGTGCTGGGCAACACCGCGCGAGACACCAAACACCCTGAGAAGTTGGAAGAAATGATGGATAAAGACATAAGCGCCAGATCAGCAAGCGACAAAGAAGTTTGGGAGACTCATCCAGACTTTCGAAAGTCCCTAAGGAGAGCTACGAGAGAGGCGATGAAGCAGGGCGGCTACGCAACTGCGTGGGAAGCACGATTATTTGGTAGTGATTGGGGGTTCAAGCTGGAGGATGTCAATGTTGAGAAGGGAAGGATGATAATGTGGCATGGGGATTTGGATGTTAATGTTCCGATTGGGGTGTCTGAGAAGGCTGTTCAGCTTATGCCTGGTGCAGAGCTTAGAGTCATGAAGGGGGAGAGCCACATGAGTCTAATAACCAAGGTGGATGAGTTCACATTGGCTATGAAGGATATGCTATTGAGATGAAATCCTGGGCCCAAAGGGACTACATAGAAGCGAAGGGAAAATAGATTGAGCTAATACCTAGTGTTCCTAAAACTAGTCTGAGCATCTTCGAGTCAAGCGCTATTGACAGTTGACATGAGTGCCATCCAATAAGCTCCCAACCTCATCCAACTTTCTCTGCCACGAGTCCGACTCAACCTTCCTATCCTTCAACTTATCCTCATTCGGCCCCTCAGCATCCACAAACACATTCTCACCCAAGATCATCTCCCCCTCATACAAGTGTCGTCCAAGATCCTTGAGCAAACCCGGTCCATGAGCGGCAGCATCCTTAGGATCCTTCCAAATATTGACCTGGAACTTTTGACCCTGGCGGAAAAAGAACTCCTCGGCTAGGTCTTGGTTCCTCTCAGGGAAAGGCTGCATAGAATCCTCGGGGATTTCGGAAAGGCCCAGGATCATGCCCTCTGCAAGGAGCTCGGCAACGGATTGGCGGTGGTTGATCTCGGCGGAGAGGCTGGGGTCGAAGGTGATATTGTTGGCTGCGAGGGAGATGTTGGGGGACTTGACGAGCATGTGTGAGCAGTGGATCTCCTTCTCGTTTCCGTAGAGGTAGAAGGGCATGAATTCGGCGGGATAGTCGATTTCGCGGTGGATGGAGTTGAGGGGGCGACTCTTGACAACTGAGTTGAGAGTGATGGTTCCGTCTCGCTGATGGTATTTCCTGCAGAGTGTTAGTAGACCGACGATGAACCAGGAGCTTGCCACTTACTTGGTCCCCTTTTCATACATGATGACTTCTAAGTCGCCAAGAATCTCGACGACATCCTCAATGAAGACTTTTTCCGTAGACTCGAGCATCACAATACTATCCTGGTTGCCACCAGTAAGCTCCTTATGAAAGTCTCTCAAGGTACTATCAAGAGTCCCAGACAGGATAATCTGCTGTCGTTTCGTCGCGCTATGAAACGATGCCTGGAACGACAGGAAAACCTCAGAGGAGCCAGGTGTACCCTGCACAAGGAACTGAACCTTCTTCTGACCAGGATCATTCCTCTTGCGAACTTTGCCAACCTCATCGCGGATGACTTCCTCAAACTCACGCATCAACTTGTCAATGAAGTTCTGGCGAGTAGGGAATGGACTCATAACCACGTTTCGAATAACGAAAAGGCTCTGGTTAGACTTTCCGACTCCCATTCTTTCCATAAACTTGTGAGCGCAAGAGCCATAGTCCTCGTGGAGGAACTGGGTTGATGTCAGGAAGATTGGAATCTCGGTGGGATCGGTGTTTGCGGAAGTGATAGAGAGTCTATCGACGACTCGCTTCATGAGATAGTTGGCTTCTTCAAGATCAGTGTTCAGGTTCCCGTCTTTGTCCTTCCAGTTGAGAGCAAAGCAGTTGATGTTGGTGTCGGAACCGAGATCGCGGATGATCTTCATTGCGTCCTTGGAGGCGAAGATCTCGTGGTCTTTCTTTCCGATGATGAGATCACGGATCTTGTCGCGTTGCTTCTCGACGGGCTTGGAGAGGAATCCTCGACTACCCTTGTTCTCGGCCGCGAGCATGTTGAAAGGGACGCAGATGAAGTCGTCGTTGATCATGGTTGCGTAGTGAGCTGAGAGCTAAGAGATGTCAGTACTTGAGGATTGGGAGAAGTAGGTTTGAGGCTTACTCTGGCGCTAGTGAAGGTTGCTTCGCCGAGCAACTTGCCATAGCCGTGGTGGTTGAGGCCGATGGTTGAGTTGGAGAACCACGATGACATTGCGGAGGCACCGGGCTTACTAGAAGATGACTTAGTCGTTGTGAGATACTGGGACTGGTGAGAAACTTACCTGCCCTCAACGCCATAGACACCGATATTCTCCGCAGAGCCCTGCGAAAGATACGGACCTGACCACGTAACCAGATGTCTCATTCGCCCATCTTTGTAGACCAAGCTTCCAGCAGGATACGGGATATATCCAGCCTTATGCGGATCAACAGTGATCGAGTCCGCCTCAGCCATAGCCTTGATGTCCTCGACAGTCTTGGGGTCGAGGTACCACTCAGGCTCAGGCTTAGACGATCCCTGATCCTCAACGCTGTAGCGTCGGTCGGGATTGACCATGGTGGCATAGTAGCCTCCCCAGGCTGCATCGGCATGAACGAGGAATGATAAGCCATGCTCCTCTTGGAACTTGTCACGAAGGCGGATGATCTCGGTGAGTCTGTCGACTGCGCCCTCTTCGGTGGATCCAATGATGGCTACGACTGCGAAGACGGCTGTTTCGGTCTTGACGCACTCTTCGAGATGTTTTTCGAGGACTTTGATATCAATCTGGGCAGCGTTGTTGACATCGACGCCGATCACGTTACCTGAGCCCAGGCCGGCAATGGCTATGAGTGCACTGGTCAGCACCTGTTGATCGATGAATACAGCAGTAGGATAACTTACCGACTCCCTTGGGCCAAGAATAGTGGCGCGTCTTGCTCACAAAATACTTGATCGGGTTCTTGACTTGGAACTCCCTTTCAAGTACCTCGCGCCCAATAGTCTGGATGTTGAACTCGTTGAGAGCGCTCTCGAGAAACTTGCTGGTGATACCAAATTGCTTGTTCAGCTCATTGGGAAGATCAAGAATGACTTCAGAGCTGAGGTTCAGCAGATCCCATCCTTTGAGATCCTTGAAGAGTGTCTTCTTGGTTGCGTGAAAACACCGAGGGGCGTAGAACTTGTCTCCAATGAACTGGAGTTTACCACGTCGCAATGCAAGGCAGAGACTAAGCGGGTAAAATTTGAGGTTTCGTGCTATCCTTGTAAGCATCCACCTCCACTCAACCAGGATGAGAATACGTACCAACCCAAATAGACTCGAGATTAGCAATCGTCCCATCGCAGGTAATATGACCCCACGAGACCGGAGATTTCTGCACATCAGTGTTGTACCCGAAAAGCTTACACAGCTGCTGCCCAACCCGAAGTTCAACAAGCGTCGTCATCGGAATAGCTTCAAGCGCGACATTGTTCGGGTTGTACAGCATGGTCATGAAATACCCGAGGAGCGAAGACATGGTAAGGTCAGTGCACATGTGCGCCTCATACGGGGTGACCAGAAGGGAGCTGAGTGTTCGCCAAGAAGCTGTGCGACCTTTTCGGTGGCGAGACGGAGATCGGATCTGGCTTTGAGGAAGACGGGGGAGCGGCGGTATTCTTTGGAGATGAAGGCCTGGGGGTGTTAGTGAGGAGGGTAGGGGAGGGGAGGGGAAGGGAAGGGGAAGAGTACTGACTTGGTCTTCGGGATGGTAGGCTTGGCGGGCGGCGAGCAGTTCATCGAGGATGGTGTTGATGTTGGCTCGGAAGTCGGGGAGGTTGGAGCCCTTGGGGCCGATAAAGTATGCGTGGACCGCATCGAACTCCTTGTCCCGGATATCGTCGTTTTCTTTCGACATGATGATTGTTTCTTGACACTGATGTTTTGGAATATTTTGGAAGTGAAGTTTTGAGCTGGGGAAATGAGACTGCGTCCTTTGGCATTATGTACTCTTTACTGATGAACAAGATCAACATCTCGTACGTAAGATATTATCTTATCACATGGCATGGAATGCTGCAAGACTTGGTAGTGAAGTTGAATATGCTGCATGTCCTCAAGAAAACTGAGACTTGAAGGCCGGAACGAAACCGCCCGGCGGGAATCGCACCAAGGATATATCTTCTAAGGCAGTCTGGGGCAAACGCTAGGCAATGAGGCTGCGATACAAGTACTTTGCACCTAGGAAACCTGCAAGTATTCCATGATCTTTCTTACAGCCATCTCGTCTCCCTCCACCGTTCCGCTTAATTCCTCGTCCACCCAGCCTTCCGTCCACCCGCCCCCAAAGTCGATGACCCATACGTCGTCCGTTTCACGATGAATCAATACATTAGATGCTTTGCCATCGCCCCATGTAATCCCGATCTTATGTAGGAGATCAACAGTGTCCTGAATCTGAGATAGCCACTTCTTCCGGCGGCTCTCATCAATCGCAGAGACATCATCAATTCTTCCAAGTGTTGATAGCTCCCAAGTCTCAGCGACTGGGATATACTCCTCCAAGAACCCAATAGTCTTACCATTATCGGGTGTTGTGATCAGACCAAGGAGTTTGGGGACCTGTATGGCAGCTGCTTGGGGGGATTTCGTAATCTTCCAGAGGCAGTCAAGCTCTCGTTGTGCGGCATCCTCGCCCTTGCTATCTCCAGCCTTTGAACACATCTCTTTGCCCTCGACTTGCACACGGGCGATATAATCTGCCAAGATAAGGCTCTCGACGACGTGGACCTCTTTAGTAGAATAAGCTGGTAGGTTGCAATGTTTGTTGATGTTCAGGTGGAATGGTTGGCCAGATCGACCAAGGGGGATTGAGTCTTGTCTGGCGCCACTATCTTTCGGTACCACTTCTGCCTTTCCATTCAAGGTTTGAAATGAAAAGGAATACTCCTTGGGAAACAGTAGAGTGTGAAGGTCTTCTGGCATATGGCCAGGGGCAGGTGGTGGGGCTAAACGATCGAAGTTGTCTCTTCCAGCCTCGACGACAGCATCGAGGATTTCATCGGAGAGAGCCTCGGCTTCGTCGATGTCGTCGTTGTCACAAGTCTCATTGTGCCTATCGAGGAAAATGTTGTCGATTGAAGGGACATCCGTGCTTGTCTGGGAACGGCTCAGGTAAACGATCAGGCGGGCATCATTCCAGCGGATATAGAGAGAGATTTCGTCTCCCAATCCACTCCAAAGCTCCTCAAGATAATGGTGACTCATAACGCGACTGTCTTGTAAGTGAAATGCCTGCTGCAGATGCTGGACCTGGTGCTGAAAATGGGAGATAGTTGACAGAGACTGTGACCGGATTTGTGGCCTCTCAAGAAGCGATGTTGGTTCGTTGACCGCCAATTTGGCTGTGAAATTGCACGTGACGAGGCTATTTTCGGCTCATCCAAGTCGCAGGTTACCTCACGTCGATATGCCTGCTTTGTAGTTACTCCTGAGGCACAGTCTTAAGTACGCTTCTTGGCGCTTCTTGATCCGAACATTTATGCATCAAATGCGAGCCATGGAGACCGATGTAACCAATGAAAGTAGTCAGATAAATACTACACAGCCTGGATAGCTTACAGGTTTGGGTCGGTCGATCACTTTTCAATTGGTTGCCAATGTTAGCGCTTACTCTTGTTCAATCCTGTCCTCACATTTTATAGTGCTTTCTTTCCTTTGTAGAATCAGTATTTCCTTTCCATGGACTTTTTATGTCCAGGGACTGTCCATTCCTTTACACTTGCCCTCCATTGTGAATATCGTGCGGACATCTGAGCTCCGTCATGGCTACCTTTCTGCTTCTAGCAGCCGGCTTGTTTGTCCTTTTCATAGGATGGTTTGGATGGCAAGGAAATACAAAAAGCAGCAGCTTTTATCAAGCTTTACCATGCGTTGGCGTTCGAAAGGATGAATGGTTTTCATGGACCAGAGCACAGTTACGCAGCTTTTCAAAGACAGAAGAGTGGATGAAGGAGGGATACGAGAAGGTGAGTAACGTATTCTACCAAGATATGGCCTCACTGACCCCTACTAAAGTACTCACGACAAAATAAACCCTTCGTCATCCCCTCATTCCGAAAAGAAAAGGTCCTCATTCTTCCTCCAGCCCAGCTAAAAGCCATCTACAACAAACGCGAAGACGAGCTGGTTGCCCATGATCCAGCCTCAGAAGCTTTATCGTTTGAATGGACCATCCGCGATCGAGAAGTCTACCCGAGCAATTACACCGTCGATGTGATTCGCAAGTGGATTAGCAAGAGATTCGACAAGTTTGCCGCTGAATTGCAAGAGGAACTGTGCGTTGCTGTGGATGAGCAATTAGGCATGAGTCAAGAGTGGAGAGAGGTGAAGCTCTGGCCAGCGGTGCAGAGGATATTCACGCGGGGCTTGAACAGAGTTCTTGTTGGGCTTCCATTATGTGAGTTATCTTTCACTATCGCAAGACCGGCTACTGACGCTGAGAAACTTAGGCCGAGACGAATCGTTCCTTGAGACTATGCGCCGGTTTGCCATCGGCATGCCGTTCCAGGGTTTGTTCATCACACTGGTTCCAAAATTCCTGAAACCAATCTTTGCTCCGTTGATATCATGGAATGCTAGACGGGACACGGAGGCAGGCATCAGATACTGTACTCCAATTATACAAGATCTTCTCAGAGCTAATCAGAACTCGACAGGCAAGAAGCCGGTAAGCCCTTTGTTTTCAGCCTTGGACTTCTGCTCAAAGTCACGCAGGTAAACATCCTTCAATGGATCATAGAAGCCAGCGCCGCGACTGGCGATCCATCACAACTTGATGCCCACCGCATTGGCCATCGCATGATGATTCTCAACTTCAACCTCGTGCAAGGCGGATCGATCCCATTCAGTACCGTTCTTAGCGACATCTGTAACGGCGAACACGCAGCCTCGACCTTCTCGCAACTCCGTGATGAGGCAACATCGGTCCTGGCTTGTACCAAGATCTGGGATCGCGCCACCATCTCCAAGCTCGTTCTCGCCGACTCAGCAATTCGTGAATCAATGCGCTGGTCCGACTTCGGCCTCTTTGCCCTCCCACGGCGCGTTAACTATCCCGGTATAACTCTCGACAATGGTATTTACGTTCCGTCCGGAGTTCACATCGAAGTACCGATGCATAGTATACATATGGATGAAGCCTTTTACACAGATGCAGGCACTTTCAAGCAATTTCGCTTTGTTGATGGAACCTCTGCGTCTCGCTCTGCGGTGACTCTTGACGAGAGCTTTCTTGGTTTCGGTTATGGGAAGAATGCATGCCCGGGGCGGTTCTTGGGCTCGCATGTTATGAAGGTCGTTCTGGCGTATCTAGTCATGAATTATGATGTGGACTTTGGGGACGAGAAGCCTCCAATGAAGACCATGTGGGAATATAGAATCCCAAGGGAGAGTACTGCCATTAAGATTCGCAGGAGGGTACAGGCGCGTAACTACACTTGAGTCTTATAAGGGTAAGGTAGGAGAACGAATCAAGAGACTTTGCGTCCTAGCCGTCGCTTTGGTACGTTTTGATAGCCATCGGATTGTTAGTTGGGGTAAAGCATTGGGAAATAAGGTAAAATGGTACGGTACACGAACAGCCATGTTCAATGAACTTTACTTCTTCCGACCAATTTTGTCCGTGCTAGCCTACGGGCTTTCAGACTCAGCAAGTGTTCAGTCAAACAGACCTCGTATTTAGTTCACTTGTTAGACTAAATTTGTTGTTCTCTGATACTCGAGAACACATGCTCGTTCGCCGAGACTCGATCTGTATGACACATTTGGGTACTTGCTCTCTCGTGTCAATCTCCCATGCCACTCCTTGAACAATTACCAAGCCAAGAACAAGAATATGAAAGACATGGGAATCAATGTCTGCAACTCGCAAGGAAGCCACCAGGTCCCACCGCATCCACTCAGAACCATGTTGCACTAGACAGACATCCGTCCCCATCATTAGTATGAACAACAGCCACTTCAATGTTCTCATGTAATGAAAGTAGCCGCACGGTTGTTCTTCGTCTGTATTGAAACGCGATCTCCATCTGTATGAGGTGATAGTTAGTTCGCCGCCAGTCGGTAGGAGTTGGTAAGAGAAAGCGCTTACTAGATGCAGCTGTAGTGATTATCTGTGCGAGTAACAGGTGCCACGTATCGTTGAGCGGATCAGGTTTCAGTGTCAGGAACTCCGACAGATTGAGGAGCCAAATGGCAATCTTGTTGATCAGGGGTCTGAGACTTGGTCTCTGACAGCATGTCATCTGATTCAGGATAGATGATATCCAGATTCCATCCAAACTTCTTGCGGACCCGTCGCACCATGGGGAGTCCAATCGCCGCAGGGTTATTATGAGTTCTAACGACCTCGCAGTACTCAGCCGCAGCATCCCAGCCCTCCGCCTCCTTTTCCCAGTCATAAAACATGGTATCTCTGAAGAAGCACTCGGCAAAGTCAACGAAGAAAACATGGTGCGAGGTTTGGTCGACAACCACGTTGCGAGGGGCGCTGTCGCCGAGAACTATGCCTCGCTTATTGATCTCGTGTGCTGAGTCGACTGCACACTGTACGATAGAGGACCATTCTTCTTTGGTCGTAGGGGCATAGGGTGCGGTGATGAGATCACGCAGAGAGCAACCTGCGATGGGCTCGAGTAAGATGCCATGAATGTCAAGGTATTCATTGTACTGCTGTGTGTTTTCCTTGGCGGTCACGACGCGCACAACAGCGTAAAGCTTTGGGATAAGCACACCCTGCAGATCCTGCATACGCGTGTATGCTTCAGTTTCAGTCTTGAAACCATTATTAGCATTTCTCCAAAGCGCAGCTTCGAACTTGGCAACTCCATCGGGCTCATCTCGAAGTTGGCTGGCGTAGCGGGGGACCGTCACATCGGGTGACGACAGTTCATCGTCCAGCTCTTTGAGGAAAGGGCCCATGGCGCCCCGTTGCAGGAACGAGTGAAAGGCGGCCTGGGCTTGATCACAATATGGGATGTTCTTGCCATAGGACCCGCGGAATGAAGAACCAAACCGACGGTCGTAGAGCTTTAGGATAGCGCATCCAGTGTCGAAATTGACACGCACCACGGGAGACATGGTGCAAGTGATGAGCTCGCTGATTGTGACTGAGACTGTATCATTTTGGGGAAGGACGTCGGTATTGGTTTGGAGAATCTGCAACTGCAGGACATCGCCGACGTGATATCCGGCTATTGCTGGTTAGCGCTCTGGAGTAAGAAGGAGGAAAATACGGCGAGAGAAACGGACGAGGACCTTCGGCAGGGGTATCCATGATTGGAGGGAAGAAAATGCAAGCAATAAAAGGGCAGATGGTGGTGTTTTGTCGATCTGTTGAGGTTTTGGAGAAAAAGAGCAGTTATGCTGTGCTTCACTGTGACGAGGCGTGACTGGGACCCTTGTGCTTTTTCTACGTTCGGTTCCTGCGAGCCCGTACTTCTGAGGCACTTATCTGTGGCCAGCAACCCTAACTAGTGACAAGCCGCTGAACTGGCGTAGGTGCGCAAGTTCTCTCCACTTCGCTGACTGATCTGATGCATCTTTTAGGCGCTCCGCTCTCTCCTCCCTGAGTGACACTGTCTCATATTCCCTCCTTCATGAAGCGACAGCGGCCCAAACCTAGCCCCTTCGCCTAAGAAGCAATCCTGTTGTTTTGTTCTGTTGAACATGTACTACGCTTGCTGCACACGGGTCATGTGAAAATGTTCCTCTGCCTGGAACAGGGAATATACCCGAACATTTAACCTTGCCAGACCCAGCACGAACGCGAACTCATTGTGACACAGACAACTCAAGCACTTGACCTCTGACAGACAGATAAACACAAGCTTTGGTTCATACAATCGGATTGATCCAAAAATTACAACTGGGAAACACAGCGGCTCAACACAGACACTTCAATCGGCATACAATAGTCCCCCAACCATGAGTCAATCTAAGAGTTTACATAGCGCATTCACCTACCGCTAGCTATCCTTATAGGGTCTCTTATGACTTCTCTATGTGTCATGCTGTAGATCAGGTGCCGCTCGCTGGCAAACGCTCGCCGGCAAACGCTCGCCTACTGAGCGAGTTTGATACGGGATTGATGGCATGTTTTCCAGGGCTAGAACTTCTCTGCTAACCTCCTGTACGATATGTTTTATTCTCTAGGTGAATAGATATATAAAATGCGCATGGTGAACAACTCCAGCCCAAGCTTTCGACAAGGCCAACCAGTCCTCTGCTCACCATTGATCAACTTCCCTCCGACTTGGCACAGATTCTACCAACTATCAACATGTCCAGCAGAACTCACACCATGAGCAACACCTGCAAGATAAATCTTATCAGCTACTTGGAAAACGCCAAGCGACAGAATATCGACCACTGTACATGGACCGTCAATTGGCAGTACGCTCACGGAGAAGGACGTGCTACTACCGCCACCGGCAACCAACCTCCAAACTACATCGCCTACCAGCGAACGAGCGATGGTGAACATCGAACCCGCCTCGCCATCAAGACTAACAGAGCCTACTACTTCCTCACTACAGACAGAGGAAAATGTATAACTACTGAAAGGTGTTGGGGCAAAGAGGAGCCGTTGATGAAGGATGTCCTTGGGGCCTATCAGACAGAGTGGGGCATCCCCGTCACGAATACTCGGTCTGAGGATGAGGCCGAGTAGTTGGATTTTGAGCTGAGATGGCGGCGAATGGGGAGGTTGGGTAGTCGGAGTAACCTTGAGGCAGGGTAAGCGGACGCACGAGCTTCTGCCCAGTCTCCTCTCATGACAGTGTCTAGTAGCTCACAGTATGTCACCGGCGCAAGGTCTTGAGTGCAAGGCGTGTATTCGCAGACAGAGACAAAACACATGCTAAGGGGGGAGTGAGGCCTTTCTTTAACTCTTGAAGGCACGCTGTCAGACAAAATACAATAGATAGGCATGTTTGCGTCTAGTACCCTACAAAGGAATTTGATGTTGATGTGTTGATTTCTTGTGAGCAGAGAGTTGAAGAAATAAAGTATGCTATGCGGCTCTATTTTGTTCTGGGGCGTAACACGAGACACTCCTTTCTGCCTTAGGGTTTCCTTCCAGATCCCACTGTGAGTGGTAGTCATTCGTCTGTGGCGGCCAGGGCTAGCGGGCACAGCTACCGTAGCGGGGGAGTCTTCGTCCGTACACAAGCCCCCTCCACTTGACTGGCTGGACCATCTTCGAGGCACCCCCTTCTCTCTCTGTTCTGGTCACACTGTCTATTGCTCCTGGCTACAAAAAGCGACAGTTGTCGAAACCGAACCACTTCTCAAAAGTAACCGCCCTGTTGTTCCTGCTGAACACGTCCACAGATCATGCGAGTCTGCTGTTCGGCCTGAAATAGGGAACTCACGCGAACACCTGCCTCACGAGTCCGAGTATGTACTCGAAATGATTGCGACACTCCTTCTTGCTCTTCTTCATCGAACCGGAGGCCTCAAGACACGCTCTTGCCTCTTTTTCTCAAATTCCGCGAGTATAAACCCCCCCCCCCCCCCCCTCGGATTCATCTTCAACTCAGACTCTTCACGCCTCACGTACTGGCCCCCGAACCATCAGTCAATCTGTTGTATTCAACGATTGTATGTCTTCATCTCAAGCTATCGTCGATTCATCTTTTGGTATCATGCTTCGGTTCGATGCCGCTTGTTGGTGATTGATCGTGCACCGAGGGAGTTTGTTATGGGATTGATGAGACGGTTTCCAGGATGAGAACCTCTTTGCTAATCTCTTATTTAACACCTCCAGATCTCTTGTCTTGTCCTGTCATCGATTATGCGAAGTGTCCGTCTCGAGCCATTCCGAGAGAATCAATCGAAATGACCGTTAAGCCCCCTATTGCAATTTACCGACTTGCCCACGTCTTCGCGTAACCTCTACGAATCATCAACATGATGAAAAGGAATACCCGTCAATAGCAAAGGCAGCGAGAGCGTGTCTGCCACTGCCAATCGGCCTCGAGCTGGAAGTACGCCGACGGAGGTGCGCGTTCCAGTGCCACCACGAGCAACAATTTTCCACACTCTACCGCCTACGAACGAACGAGCGATCTCGAACATCCAATATCGAATATCGAACATTTGGCCTATCCCTCCGACAAGACTAGAAAAGGCCATCCCACGTACCAAGACACGAGTGACATCACTACCGAGAAGTGACGCTTGGGGCCTACCAGAAGCAGTGGGGTATCTCAGCGCCAAAACTCACTCTTATGAGGTTGAGTAGTTACTTTGTGAGAAGGGAGACAGATTCGGCCGAGCCTAAGAGGGCGAGCGAAAACCAGTCTCGAACCTGATCTTGCAGAGTTCCACCGCGTGTTCCTCTGTACAGCTTTACAGGTTCCGGCCTCAGTAGCGGGGGGTCCATAGTGGTGGTCGACGTCCACGAAGCTTCTGGCTCCAGCGTGACAGCGTACCGGGGATGCCCGTGTTCACGCAGTCCGGGCTTGCCTGGAC